>RJWH01000932.1:460724-521535 GCA_004363575.1 Solenodon paradoxus
TGTGAAGGAAATAGAATAAAAATCATGGGGTCAGGAAGAAGTGAAATCAGGTACTGGTGGTAAAGAGAACTCTCCAAGTCATTGTTGAGAATGACTTAGAATACAGGTAAGTCAGAATTATTAAGTTCAGTGCTTCTGTGGGGTTTATATCCAAGTAAACAGGTTACATGAAAGGGAAGCTAGAGAAATTAATTGTAGCTGGGAGAAAATTCAATTAAGGCTGCAAAGGCATGTGAGGACTTTACAGCGAAAGACATTGTGTTACAAGATAAGGGATTGCTTTTGTTTATTTTATAATCCCCTATAATTCTCACATTTTATGAGGGAAGTGCCATGCTCAGTTTTTTAAGAAAAGATAATTCTGGAGACAAAGTTAGGGCTCCACTGTAGCACGGAGTGACTGTTACATTGCTTGAGATAATCAAGGTTTGAAGTGCTGAGCTAGCCAAAGGCAGGACTAAGAAAGGAGAAGAGGATTTCTGAAGAGGAATTGTTAAGGTTTACTAATCAGAGTCAAGAGAGGAGGAGGGGTTTTGGGAACCAGTGCTAAGGTTTGAGTTTTGGAAATGGGGTAGATAAACCTGCTACTAACTCAGATTGAGAATTGAGAAGGAGAGAAGTTGTGGAGAGGGCCGGATTAATGTGTAAAGCATTTGTCAGGAGAGTGTCTAGTACATGGTAGGAAATACTCAGTACATATTAAGTAGAATAAGAATGAATGGGGGGCTGCAATAGACCACCTCTAAGAGACTTGAAGGTCAATCTGTCATATTAGACACTCAGAATGGTTAAAATAGCACTGAGAAGTTTCACCTTTCAAATATTTGTATTGTTAAGTCATAAGGAGAACTCGTGTAAATAACTACTAATAAATTAGTCTTCCAAAGCCACCCAAATGATCTTTCATCAGTATATTTTATTCTAAAGATATGAGGAGAGAAATGAAGATTACAGCTATATAGTTTTTTCTTATAACCATTCTTTAGGCTAGAATAGTAATTTTGACTTTATAGCAATCATTTAAAAGTATGATTTTATTTAATTTTTCACAGATAATGTTATACACATGTGCTCTATGTCATGTTATATAAGAAGCTAATCTATTTTCAGCAGAGTGGATTTGATTACTAATTGACAACTTTTAGAGATTCAGTATAAAAAACCCATCAGTTATTTACTCTTATTTCATATTAGGAGATTTGAGACCAGTTGTCTAAAATATTTTCCTATCAGAATGTGCTGCAGACTTAACAAGGTATCCAAATTATCATTTAGATAAGAGAAGGGGAAAAAGCTACTGTAAATACTATCATCTTCCTTTCTTTGAAATAAATGTGCAAGATAAATCCAAGTGGCTAAGTTTCAATGTGGGTATGTTGTCCTAAGTGCATGAAACCACTGAGAAAACAGAAGATAAAACATTGCAGGACTACAAATCCGGCAATTCTTTTTCCATTTAATGAGATGGATAATTTCAGGGGAAATTCTTCTACCATGAGACAGGTGGATTCAAAACAAATTCAGCATGACAATGTAATAATAGCCTACATGAAAACTAACATTTAAATACTAAAATCAAGTCTTGTTCCAAATTCAATCCATTATTCATATCTTCCCATTAAATATCAATGTAAACAGAATAATAATGTTAATTCAAAATTAAACTAATTATGTACTGTTTAAATTCTAACACATACATTTTTTTCAAAACTTTCATCTTCTCCCAGATTCCTTGTTTCAGTTCTCTAGGCAATATTTTACTGTTTTCTCTATGTTTTACTAGTATTTTATAAATATTTTAGTAATGTGTCTTCTTACATTCTGATCACATTGTACTTAATTGTATTTTTAACTCATATTTCCCTCCCTACACTGCGAACTTCCAGGAGGAAGATCCTGTGCCATTATGTTATATCAACCTATAGACTAAGCTTAGTACCTTGGACATAGAACATTAGAGGAAATAATTTGATTTTTAGAATATTCCAAGAATGGGGAACATCAAAAGAGTCACTGAGGAAAAAATAGGAACTTTTTATTTATTGTCATTCTCATTTTACTATTTAGCATACTTTCTATTTGGATCTGCATAAAAAGGCCTTTCTCTCTTGAATGCCTAGGAACTGTAAGGATGATCATGAGGAAAACCTCAGACAGAACCCAACTGAGAGAGAGTCTAGAAGATATGTGACTGGTTGGTACTCATCAAAATGATCAAGTTCCTCAAAAACAAGGGAAGTCTAAAAACAACCTGTCACAACCAAGAGGAGTCTAAGGAGGCATGATGTGATGACTACATGTAATGTGGTATCTTGGATGGGACCTTGGGATATTATGCAAAAAATAAGGAAATCTGAAAACAGGATCAACTTTAGGTATTGGTTTATTAAGTGCAACAAATGCAGCAAACTAATGTAAGATGTTAATAATAAGGGGAATAGAGTGTGGGGTATATGAGGGCTATTTTTGCAATTTTTCTGTGAATCCAAAACAGTTCCAAAATAAAACTAGGCTCATTGTGATGACTGAAGTGAAATAATGTATGGCAAGTTATAAATCTTTATACATATTATAACTTTTTACTGCTTGCTTACTTAGTTATATTCTGGATAAAGCAGCCATGATATTTATATCCAATGGAATTCTATAAAGATGTTAAAAGAGATGATGTCATGCTATTTGCAACTACCTGATGGAACTGGAGGTGATTATGCTAGTTGAAATAACTGGTGGGGGGAGGGTAGAGGACAGT
Organism: Solenodon paradoxus; assembly: GCA_004363575.1. Classification (NCBI taxonomy): domain Eukaryota; kingdom Metazoa; phylum Chordata; class Mammalia; order Eulipotyphla; family Solenodontidae; genus Solenodon; species Solenodon paradoxus. Next base: position 463,477 of record RJWH01000932.1, read on the forward strand.
TTTCATCGTGTGTGGAATATAGAGAAACAAAACACATTTTAACAAAGATCACAGAGTGCAAGACAGTGGCCACAGCTGGGTAAGAGAGGGGAACAATGGAAGGAAGGGAAGGGAGGAGGAACAAAGCGGTGGTAAAGGGCCCTGGAACTCTGGTGGTGGGTGTGGTGTGAAATGCACGCAGACTGAGGTGTGATGCCTATATACTAAAAAGCATATAGCAATGTAAACAAAAGAAAGAATAAAACTATAAAAAACAAAGCAGTCATATTAAAATTCATCACACAGAAAATTTAGGTGCACCTTGGTGGAGCAGTGGCTAGGACAATTGCCTTCAGAGGAGCGCAGGCCACAGATCCTTGGGCTTGATTCTCAGGTCTTGGGGAAAATAACCAGTGTGAACAACTAAATAAAATAAGTAAAGTTCTTCCTCCTCTCTTCTTTACTGCCTGCCTACCTACTCGTTTTCATTTCTGCCTGGGCCTTTCCTTTAAAAAATAAAACAAGAAAGTTTAAGTGGCAACACCACATAAATATGCTGCTCATAATAGCAGTGATGTTGCTGCTCAGTGGGAGGGGTGTGGCTAAGAGAGAAGATATCACACAATCATGAAAACTAATGCCTGTAAACATGGGATAACATGGAAAATGCTTATGACACAATGTTTAGATTTAAGTGGATACAAAATCACATGTACAGTATGACTATGGCAATTACAAAATGAATGAAAAGAAGCACATAAAAATGCTAACAGCTAATATGGTAGACGGTGTATAGTAGGTGAACCAGGGCTCTAATTTTTCTGTTTTCTTTTTTCTATAAAATAATAATATTTCAAAAGGCAAGAATCAATCTAATATAATTCAGATGTATATAAAAGGGTAGAAATAAATCAAAAAATGGCTACAACTATGAAAAATAGTGCATCCATCACAATGTGACTAAAATTTTTCTTTTACATTCTTTTACAGGAATATTTATCTGAGATTCTGGATAAAATGCAGGGAGTTCGTGACCTTGGATGGAAGAAAAATATGTATTTATTTTTAGTAATTTCTAACAGATATAAAGCATTTTCTTTAAAACCAAATGTTTTAAATAAACAACAGTGGTGAAATTATGACTATTATTGCCCATGGAAATCACAGACAGTTTCATAATATAATAGTTTTAGATGTCTCAAAATAACCTGTAGCTAATCGCTGCATTAAAACTTAATAGCTACTAGATCTGCTGCTAGATCTTAGTTTTAAAAATATAATAAAGAACCACAAGTATTACTACACTATAAATTTATGTTTTAAAAATACTTGGGGTGTGCCCTGGTAGAGCAGCAGTTATGTCAATCACCTCTGAAGGAGCAATTCACGTACCCTTGAGTTTGAGTCCCAGTCCGACAGGAAAGTCAGTGTGATCAGCTAAATAAAAATTAAATAAATGTTTCTTCCTCCTCTCACCTTCATTCCTGTCTGCAACTTTCCCTTAAAAAAAAAAGCTTGGTTAACTACATATCAATATAATTGTCTTCCTATAAAATCCTATGATGTTAATTTATGAATTTAAAAATATTATTCCAAGGAGACTCCATAGGCTTCACTACACTGTAACAGATAATTATGATTCAAGAAGTTTAGGGACCTCTTATTGAAAAAATAGCTGAATGTTTCACTATAAATAATGTTCATTTTTATGACTTACCTACGTATGAATTTTCATGTGAGTGGAAAAAGGCTTAGGAGACGTTATCCAAAACCATGGTGGAACAAGTAATTTCTACCCAGTATATTAAGGGTAGAAATCAGGATTCTACTGATTGAAGACATCAGAAGTTATACATGCAAGCTATTTTTCATTTTTCTCTATTTATTTATCTTTCTCTATTTATTTTTCAAATTTAAACCATGGTTCATACTGAGTTGTGATTTGGCATCAACAAGAAAATTAATTCCCCAGGGAATATGGCAGACCTACTTTGTATGGAAAAGCCACAAACCCGAGAGCAGCTGCTTTCTAAACCTGCAGTTTGGCTCAGTATTTACAGGTTTTCTTCACTAAAAGCATGTTACCTAAAGTCATTTGAGAAAGAATAACAAAATTTTGATTTCCTGCTCTTCGAATGGGTTTTGTGTGAGCTCATTTGGGAGGTGTGCTCATCACAAATAATTAAATAATAGGATGATAATGAGATGAAAAGATGAAAGCAAAAATGTTTAGGTACTGTACTAAGCACTGAATATGTATTAATTCTCAAAATAACCTTTAGAAGGTAGAGTTAGTGTTATGTTTACCTTAAAGATGATAAAACTGAGGCTTATCTAGATCATAAAATGAGTTTACTGGATTGGGTCAAAGTTAAATTACTGTGATTCAGACACCACACATCTAATGACTACACTTTACTTCCCTAAGTGCTATGTAGAAAATCTACCCCTAGACTATGAACCAGTTCTGGTATCTATATCTTCAAGATGATAGACATGAAAGCATTACATAAGAATAATCTGGAGCTGGTGACCAGGGGTCAGAACAGAAACCAATGAAAGAAATATGAAGCTTTCCAGGAAGACCACAATTTCAGAGAAAACTTCCAAAGCACAGTCAAGGAGTGAATTCACAACACAAATACTCTTAAGACACAGACAGGGAACACGTTCCCGTTCCCCAGAAGAGCATTATAATGGAAATCCATCAATGGTGGGCCCATGCAGACCAGATTCAGTTGACACAAGAAGCTCCTTTTAATACAAAATTATTCCACTAATGTGTTCTCTTCCCAATGCAGGAAAATTCTGCTCTGATGGAACTTGAAATGCATAACATGATATGTATGTTTCAGACTTGAGTTTGTTTTTTTGTTTCTCTCCTTATTTCTTAGCTATTCTTATATCTAGTTGATTACCTATTAGCTTATAATTTTTCTTTTGGGATGTTTTATGAAGACTTCTAACTTTCTGGGTACTTGTTTCTACTATCAATCTCAAGTTCTATGCTGCATTCTTAAACTGTCAAAAATATGTATTTTATATATATTTAAATATATGTATGTGTATATATGTGTGTGTATATATATATATATATATATTAATGATTCTGATCACTTGTTACAGAACCACGCTACATGAATTACAATCACACCCTCATTCCTTTGAGGCTGGATTACTTAGAAAAGCTATTCACACTCCTTGTACCTTAGTATTGCCATCAACAAAATGTGGGTAATAACAACATAGTTATTCATAGGGTTAAACTCAGAGGATTAAATGATCCAATTCATATAGAGTACCAAGCAGTGTCTGCATATAGTGGGAGTAAAGTGTCAGCTATTATTTTTATTTTATTTACTAGACTGTAAACTCTATAGGGGAGAACATTTATATTTTGATCATTATTGTATTCATAGCATCAAACACAATGCCTAACACAAAATAAGTGCTCAAAACATCTTTATTCAATTATATTAAATATTAAGTTGACTCAGCTATTCTTCACATTCTATTTAAATTTTCTCATTTTATCTCTCATTTATACTCATCTAGGTGCCAAAATCAAATTATGGAAAGCTTTTCATCTTTATAATAAATGCCTTGGTATTATCCTTAAAAGAAAAAATTTCAGAAAGCATTTTCATTTAATACTTAATTTCTTCCCAAAACAAAGGAATTTAATTTGGTCACCAGGTCTTTCATTGTGATAAATATATCAAAATTTGATGTTTCAGAATGGTGACCTGAAAAATACTCCATACAGAACAGGTTCCACTCAAGATCAAGCTGTAGTTGACCTTTAATGTCAGGTTCTCTCTCTAACCTGCTTCTGGGCTCCACAAAACCATACTGTTTTTTTTTTAAGTATAAACTAAACAAATTTAGTTAGGTTCTCATTGCTGTAATCTTTCCATCCATCCATCCACTCACCCAACCACGCAGTTATTGAGAACCCAACACATCTCAGGTTTCATCCAAGGTGCTGAGGGAGTAGATACAAAAGACAAAAATCCTTCTCTTTAAGCACTCAGTGGGACACAGATAAGTAAACAGTCAATTCTAAATGTGGGATGGAAGCTGTGAGAAGAGGGGAAGCCTTCAGGCAGAAGTAATGTTTGTATTAGAGTCTTGAAGGATAAAGAGGGTTTGGCTTTGTCATATAGCTTCTTCCTTCTTCTTCATCATCTGGATATTCTTAGGACACTAGAAACTCTGCATATTCAAAATAATAGTTACCATTATTCCTCTTCATGCCCCCTTCCCACCCTCACATTTTTATAGTCTTTCCAAATGAAAAAATTGAAACTAGCTTTACTAAACTCAACCTCCAAATTCAATCATGGTAAATGACTGTGCATTCAGCCTTATTTCTCATATTATTTTTAGTCTTACATTAATTGTTTTTGTTTAGTTCAACTTAGATTTTTAATTATAACTCCCATAACTTTCCAGTGTATGTGGAAGTGCTTAGTAAATGATAAAGTACTATGCAAATGTTAGTAGGTTTTATTCTAATTAACACTAATACCCCTTGTGATCTTATATACTCCCATTGTTTTAAATATCATCTATACACTGATAAATTTCAAATTTATATTTCTAGCTCTAACCTTTCCCTTGGGATTTAGAAGAAAAGGACCACTGCCTACTCAATTTTGGATAGCTAAAAGTCATTTCAAATGTACCACCTCTATAACTGTTCAATCCTACCCCATCAACTCTGGCCCAAACTGCTTTTCCATAGCCTTTCCCATCTCAGTTGCTAGCAACTTTATTTATATAGGTGTTCTGGTTAAATTCTTGAATGCTGCCTTATTTTCTCCCTTTTACCAAATTCATCTATTCTGTTTGGAAATCCAGTTAATACTACCTTCAAAGCCTATCTTGAATCTTATGTCTTACTGCTGTGACACCAATCTAAACCACTTGTACTATTTCCTTTCTCCCTGTCTGTTTCTGCTTCACAACAGTCTATTCTCTATATAGTAGCTCAGTGATGTTTTACAAAAGTCAGTCAAATTGTGTCACTGCTCTGCTAAAAAAAACTTGCATTCCACTCAGAAAAAAATCCTGATCTTTAGCAGTGATCATGCAATCTAGCTGATATCTATCAGTCTCTTGCTAAGCACCTTCCACTCCTGCCAGCAATGCTCCTGACTTTGCTCTTGCTGTCTTCTCTATCTCAAAAGCTTTCTTTAACAGTTGTGAAGGAGGTGTTTATATAAACACCATCTCTTCAGAGAGGCCCTCCTTGTAAAACATAAACATATTATTCACTTAACTATATTAACTCTGTTTTTTCATTATGTTTCCTCATGTTACATGCATATCTTGAATGTGCTAGATACTGTCCAAAGTGCCAAGAGCATAGTAATGAATAAAATTGACAAAACCCCCTTTCTTTCATGGTGCTGACTTTCTACTCAAAATAGAGACAACAAAACATTAATTAGCACACCAGAGTCTATGAAAGGAGATTCTACAGTGAAAATCCAAACAGGGAAAGATTTGGATGTGTTGGGAGAAAGTGATGGCTGCTACTTGGTGAGGATGTCTTCCTGGCAGGCTATTTGAACAGAAATCTGAAGAAGGTGAGGAAAGTGAGCCTTGTGAATATTCTTGAAAATGAGTGTTCCGGGCAGAGGGAAGAGCAAATGCAAAACCTTGAGGTAAGGTCTTACTCAGTGAGTTCCAGGAGAACATCCATAAGAACAACTCCCTGGAATAGGGCCGCACTTCTCACCACCTGCCATGATATTAAACATCTCAGCTTTTTATCACCAACCTCTTTCCCTTAGAATGTTAGCTTCCCAAGTGAAGGAGCCAACAATTTGTTTTGTCTTATCCCAAGAGTCCAAGATTGAATGTTGTTGAGAGTAGGGACTCAATATATATATTTACTGAAGTGTCACACACTATAGACAGACCTGACCGTTTGTAACCCTTTTACATATACCATGTTTTTTAGCTTTTTTGCTTTTTGTCTTGTTTACTTTATTTCTACTATCTAAAGTGAACATGTGCATTTCAAAAGTTCATCCTTGAAGACACTGCTCCAATAATATTGTTTTAATGAAAACTTTCCTGGTCAGTGTCACTCCTCACTCTTCTGATAACTCTTTGTACTGTCACTGCTGCTGACGAGAAAGCTGCAGAGGGCAGTGAGAATGGCAGCCTGCTCCCTTGGGTGGCGCGACATGCGTCACCTCTGGAATGATCATATATGACAGGGACTCAGTAAGTAATGAGACAAATGACTATCTGTGAAAGGAAGCAAACTGCTTCATGATTTACCTTATCCAATCAAAACCGCAGTGTGTATGGCAGCTTACAAAGTAACTTGGGATCCTTAGAAGCTGGTTAGCATCTCAGAATCTGAAATCCCTTTTTAAATAGCTGAGTAATCATGTGCTCTAACTCTTTGTAAGGGGGAACCAGGACATAGGGAACCTTCTAAAGGATGCTCCTTTGAGTCTCCACGGTGCTGCACACATGTGGGAGAAACCAACTCCTTTTCTTTACCATTTAGTTCATTTTTTCCAAGTATTTCAGTTGGGTAATGCAATCATTTCAAAACTAGAAGAATTGCGAACTTTAGACAAAAACATTTCAACTCTGATACATTCTGATTGTTTACAAATACATGTAATGTGAAGGAAGAACAATATTTATTTTACCAGAAACAATATGACATAGTTTTTGCTAACCACTCATCACTCTAAATAACCTGGCTTTTCAAAGAAATATAACAATACTGGCAGAAAAATCACATTTTGGACAAATAGGAAAATACCCATTGCAAATGGACTAGTTTGGTAATAAAGAGACCAAGTAGGTGTGTTGAACTGAGCTGAAAGGAATGTGCTAATGTAGCTTCACTTCATTGTAAACAAAGACTTGAAAGGCTTTTCCTTAGGTAATTGAAAGGCTAATTAGTGGGTCTTTCTAAAGACAAGCAAGCCAAGCCATATTTTCTTTTATTTCTTCTCCAATTCCTTCTCTCTAGTCATCAGTAATGTGAATGATAAACTCAAGCGAAGTATGTCACATGGCAGGATATAGGTGGCATTACGTACTTTTTCTAGATGGCTTGTAAAAGAGCAGCAACCGATAAACTTTCTTTGTCTTCTATTTAGATCCATTTTAATTTGGCTACCGCTTCACTAGTTGACACTGGTTTCTTGTCCATTTTCCAATTATGGACTTAAAGTGCTAAGTAGAGTGTCTGTCCTTTGAAACTGTAATCAAGTCATTTAAATAAAATACATACTGCCAACTATTAATAAAGCTTATTAGGCAAAACTCTATGATGCAGAAGATCCCCAGGATATAAAATTATGGTTTTATGCACTGATTCTAACATCAAATGACTCTACTCTTCTTCTGCTGAAATGCTTAATGATTAAATACTGAAAGCTTTGGGAAAGTAGAATGAGTAAGCTACCCATTTCACACTGACTATTTGAAGTGGTTATTCAGAGCAGTTCTATCTTGAATCAATAATCCACTTTTGTGTTCTGGAAGTTATTAGTATGATTTTGAGAACAATGTTTACACAAGACTAAAAGACTAATAGTCAGAGTCATATAATTTAAAACTGAGAACTTTCTTAATAATTTCACCAAAGAGTTTTAAATTGTATTTTAAATAGTGAAGGGAATAGGGATAGACATATGTCCAATTCAGGTTCAAATGTTTAAAACTATTATTAGGGTTCTTTTTTCCTAGAGTGTAAAATATACCTGGGAAAATTAAATTTTGTTTCATCTTCCTAATTTCTGTAATCATTAGGTAATCTCAGTGAGAGCTATCTGAGTATTAGTTCCACGTCAAACTGAGAGCATCTATACTTAAATGTCACCAGCTTCTCTTTGTCAATGCTATAACTTTAGACTATTTTATAGTCAAAGAACACATTTGCAACATAGAGAATAATTTTATATATGCTTGTAAATGCAGTTTACAAATCTTCACCTGTTACCACTATATTAGCTGTTAATTATAAGACAGTTGCAAACATAATAAAAGTCTTTGAAGAGAGGGCCTCAAGTAAACAAAACAGGGTAACCAGGTAGCTGACTCAGGTAACTTGTTACCTGATTGACTTTTTGAGGCACATGGAAACATTGCCTGGAGCCTGTGAATCATTCACCCAGCACTTCCAAGATATCTTTAGGGGAAAAAAGATGCCTGGGGCATTATCTTCAGGACATTGGCCACTAGCCCTTTTATACTACCCTTTACTTAAACAATATAATAAACATATGCCAGAGGAGGTACGGGAAGACTTTCATTTTTAAGGGTGTGTGGCTCTTACCTGGACTGCCTTCTACCAGTTCTGGTATTGAACCCTAAGTTATCCTAATAAATAATTTTAGATCTTGTGGATGTGCCTGTTCCTTAGACTCAAATTACCTTCTTAGTTTAAGGCAATTAATTCATTCTTACAGCCAAACACATGGGCAGCGTGAAGATGGGCAAGAAGGAGACCATATTCTAGGAGTAACTGAAAAATTCAGTACTGAGTCATGACAAAGAACTGAGTGACGTCACTGAACAAGGCAAGACAGAGTTTCAAGGAAGAGAGTTTAGATATTGGAAAGTAAAGAAAATTTAGTTGAAATGAAGTTGTAGGAGAAATACAACAGAAAAATTTTAAAGTTTCATTTTCAAATGCTGTCTTTTTTCTGAAATTAAAATAAAACAGAAACAGTTTGAATACAGAAATACTAAGGTCAAGAGTGAAATACAATTATTTTAAGAATGAACATTAAACCTAAATTTCTTATGTAGATAGTATAGAAACATTATTTCTGCAATGAGAGCAGATAAATTATAATTTTAGCGACTGCCAAAACTACTTTAAAAATTGTTCAGTCATGGAGAACAAATGACACTGGTATACAGTGGCCAGTGAAGAGCTGATTATAAAACAAGGAAATTGAAACAATGTTTCATAACATAAAAACATTCAAGTTCTATCAATATAGCTGATATGTTGATATTTGAAATGTTAATCATGCATTTCCAATGTGAATAGTGAGGAATAGAAACAAAGATAGCAACATAAAATATTAAAATTTAATTGTGTGTGCAGATACAATTAAAAAGAATAGAAAATACTTTTTTGCTATATAGAAGCAGATATTCTGTTATTGGTACAAGGAAATATATAAAGAACACAGTGGAAGAAGATATTCATGATTGTGAATTATGCACAGTGGCCAGTAGGGCATTTTATTGGCTTACTTATGATAAGCAACAGTCTTTTTTTCAGAGATCAAATAATCATATGCTTATTTGGTATTATATACGTTTAAATTTTCCTAATAGTACAATGATATTATTTAGAATGACTTTTCAAAAATCATGGTGCTTATGATCTAAAATAAACTACTAGAAGTAATATGGAGATAGGAGTCAATCTATGCAACCTAATACAGATTGAGATGCTGTTCAGTTTGAAAGACCTTTCATTTAACAGTTATATTAGAAATATGAGTCAGATTTAATATTTCTGTATTATTTATCATGCAACTGAAGAACTGGTGCATTACAGTGAGTGCAATGATAGATTGATTTTATAGGTGCCTAATTTCAAATAATATTGTAATGGACTCACACCGCCTTAAGTGGTATTAACCCAGTAAAAGACTTTAAAAGGTAGCATAGGAGCAACATACTATGTTCTCAGAATGAATATTAAGAATGTTTTGTCCAATAGCATGTATTTATAACATATTACTAGGATGCAATGCAAAATAAATATTTACTAATGCCTCTTTCTGCTTTTGCATGATTTCCTTGATATTAAGACAATGCCTTGTAGGTGTCCAAAAGAGGTTGAAAGAAAAGAAGTTTTATATGGGATTAGGAAGGCAGATACTATGGCATTTTCCTTTTCTATAAAAATAATTTATGATTGCCATTGGCATAGAACTCACTTATCAAAATAAGAAGTACCTTGGTAATAGGAGAGCTCATTTATAGTATATGTTGTTCGTGTGGTGATGATGGGTTTGCAAGAGGAGGCAGGACGGAAACAGAAAAGTAGAACTTGGTAGGACAGGACTTTGCTGAGGAATTATGCTCTCAAGAAAGGAAGAAGATGACTAAGTATGAAGATGGACTTTAGTTATAATACAAATAGCCCACAGTTAGCCCTGGGAAACAAAGATCCATAATTTTGAAAGTTTAGAATTGGCTCCATTAGTAACAATTTATCAGCATCAACAAGGGACATGGCCTTCTGGTCTCTGAGCTTTCTGTTTTCAGTATATTGCTTTTTTGCTTGTTAACTTTAACCATCATTCTTTCTTCTTTGTGCAATCAATTATAGTGACTGCTGTGTCCAAGTCATGCTCCAGGATAATTAAACATCTTTTGTCTTTTTCTTTTTTGGTAGTGATATATGTGTGTGTGTGTTTGTGTATGTGCATGTGTGAGCATGTATACACATACCCATATGTATGTATATATGCCTATATGTACATATAAACATGCTTAAATATATGTATACATTTAAATACTCATGCGCACATGCATACATGTCTATATATGTATGTATTATTTACCAATCAAAATTAATTGACTATTCTTTTATTGGTACTTATGTTTTGATTCTATTAGATTTTATTCAGCTGATTTTTTCTATTAGAGGGAAGAACATTGATTACTGGAGTTAATTGCTGGAATTATTCTTTTATAAAAATGGACCTTTTCTAGTGTGCAGATTCGATATGCTATATAAAGCCCACAGTTTTATATTAGACCAAAATAATAATATTAGACCAAATATTATATTAGACCAAAATTTGAAATTTTATGGTTCACAATTGACCATTTATGTGATTTTTAGAACTAGAGAGGACCTAAGACATAATCTAATCTACCATTATATTTTTGGGAAGAGGATACTGAAGCAAAAAAGTAAGAAGCTGCTTTTCCCAAGATTCAATTGTCTGGTTACCAAATCCTGTTGTCTACCTCTTGGAATAAAGTGCTTTGTATTTTTATTCACATAACTAAGAAAGAAATCACATAAGCTTGGCAGAGTTGCATATTTTGCCATTTTCCCAGAAATAAGAGTTGATGATAGAGTTTATATACCCAGCTATTCCTCTTATTTCTTTTAAGCACTGCTGTCTATAGAATTTAGTCATGCTATTCACACTGGGTTCTTTCTTGGAGTGTTTCAAATTGATCAGGGGTATTATTACTAGCCCATTGAGCCTAACTAAATAACATAGCTCCTTGCTCACATACATACATCAGTAATTATAGGCCTAGAGAAGACTGGACATTATGCCAGAAACTCATTTTAAAGGATGTTATCCTCAGCAATTAGCTCAGACTCTATTATATTCATAATTGCAAACTGTTGAAATAAGGATTTAATGTATATTAAGATACTCAGAAATTAAGTCTTCCAAACTAGAGCTTTGTTTCTGTCCTGTTCATGCCCATTTCTATTGTTTATTCATTTTCTTTGAGCAAGTTTGTCTTTAGAATTGGTTTGCAGGTATACAAGCATGTTCTCATTTACTAACAGAAGCTGTGGTCAGCTTTCTCTCCCTATTGCTTTCTTCCTCTGTTTTTTTTTTAATCAGTATTGATTTTGTTTTGCTTCAATAATTTCTTTTATTTGGCTCACTCCAAAGCATATTCTTTATACCTTTTATACAATGGAAGATCTGCTATTTCTACAGTCACTCAGAGAAGATAGTTTTTTGCATCAGATGTCATTGAGTTTACCACTTTCATAAATATGTCTCAGGACGTCCACTGAGAAGTTTCTTAGCTGTCTGTCCATCTGTGTTATGACAATGAATGACTGAAAATACTTTGCTATTATTTCTTTAATTTTCAAATGAATACTTATAATAAAGGTTTTATAGTTGCATTTATATATATAATTCAATTGATGCATTTAAATACCTAAGTTATGAGAATATTTAACTCTTAATAACAGATATTCAGAACTGACAATAAATTCAAATTACATTTCTTATTCATGTTACTAATAGAAATGTCTTTTATAAAGTGTCATTCTGTCCTCTACAGCTGTTACTTTGCATGGAAGTACTTTCAGAATCAAAGGTGTCTCTACTCCCTTACATTTTTCAAATGCATTGAAAACAAAGAATAAGAACATATATATTCCTTTATCTTTCATCAAATTTTAACCTACTGATGAAATTGAATGGATACAAATAAGAATTCATCTTGTACACTGTATTTTAGTATTGATATGAATTCAATGAATTCTCATTATTTTTCCCCTTTGCATTGAGGGGATTATAGAAGTTCTTTACATATGCTGAGATTCTTAAGTTGATTTCTACATGAAACCCAATGGTGTTAATGATATTTTCAAAAGAATGCTTTAGTTAGATGGCAAGAAAAAGAGTTCTGTAACCCTTTGCTTATATACTGTAAATAAGAGTTGTTATAAGAGTTTTCTAGTATTAACCTGTCATTAAACTCTTACTGAATCCACCTTTAAATGGGAAGTGGTTAATTTTGTTTTTTTCTACATTTGCTTCAGCAGATGCTGTCAATAAAGCTAAATAAAGCTACAGTGGAAGCGATGGTATTGTAAAGCAAGAGGGATTCAACTAAGAAGGAGAAAATGTGAAACTCTTTTTATTAGAACTTGAATTAGAACTTTAGACTGAGTAGATACTGCAAAATCCCTATAGATTTTACAAACTATCTAGGGCGACAGATGAGCAATTGTGGATTCTGCTCTCACAACAGAGAAACTCTGAATCTTGGAGCTTCGTTGAGTGTTTTTTTATTTCTTTCTCTTTACTTATAAACCAGATAAATTAATACTTTCTCAACACTTGCTTCACCCAGGATTCTCTAACAAATATTGAGTAAGCTTTCCTTAAACAGTTTTGAGACATTCATAAAAACTCCACCTATAAAATATTTTCTTTACTTTATTCCCAAATAGCATAACACATCTTATTTTTTGTTTGCTTTTTTATTTATTTCTAAAAACTATCAGCTGTTTTGGAATTGAACAGGGATGCACAACATAACTACTGCATATTGATTTTTTTTTCATCTATTCAGGCTGATTTTCCATTCTATACATTAGTGGTTTAGCTATTATGATCTCTTTAAAAGAAGAACTCTGTGAGTTTTGAATGAAAATTTGTTTGTTCTTCTTGCCTTCTTCTCACCCTCTGCAGGGGAATTTTCACTCTAGTGAGCTTTTAGAAGACAGTATTGTTATACCCTGCTGAGCCAGAACAGGAGACTATGGATGATTAAATACCAAGAGTGTACTTTTTCTGCACTAAACAGAATTAGCTATTGGCCTCTACCTAATGAGTCTATAATCTAATTAGACAGACTGACAATACTCAGAAGGGAAAAGATAAGAATTTACATCAGCATAGTAAGTTAAAATGGAGAAAGTGGTTATATTAAGATGCTTAAGAATGTAAAATCACCACAAACTAACTTCTACCTGAAGCATGTTTTACAGTTTTCAAAATATTGTTATAGAGACTCTTATTTAATACTATGATCCTAGATGTTTATTGGGCAAAGATATGAAATACATACATGGGTATTAGACATAAACAGAGTATAATGCAAAGTCTCAGTATTGAACTGTAATGAACCTTTTCCAATAATTAATTATTCTCTGAGGACCTCATTCCTCACTTCCCATCTCCATTATGTAAGCAAAGGGCATTTAGACTTTTTCACTCAAGTATAAGAAACACATTACATTATGTTTGGATTGACATACAAACTTCAAAGATGTTTCTACACCCTACATTTTCTTAAGAAAACATAAACCCTCTTGAGATCAGATCTAGGTAACATTACATTCCATCATCTGTCCAATGCTTGAAATTAAATGAAGGTCCCAAAGTAATTATCTGGAGGAGACAGCTTGGAATTAGAAGTGTCAGAGACTTGCTCTGGAAACCTATTTCATTATACTTTAGTCTAAATAGTTTAGGTCTAGTTTATTTTCTCATACGTTTCTTTTCATACAACATAGTTTCATTTGAACCTGAATGATGATGTGAAATTTTCTTGACTCTAAGTTCTTGTTTAGATAACCTGGTTATTTAAATGAAATACTTAAAAAATTACTTCAAAGGTTTTCTTGTTTCCAAAGCCTTGAAACACCTTTAATTCAGTCCAGATTAGGAAAAAAAAAAAAAAAAAGTCACTTATTGCTTTAAAATATAGAATGGCATAGAATGGCATCTAGATATATTTGCTGGCACCCCCTCTCCTGAAATCAGTGAGTGCTGGGAGTGAAAAAAATGGGGTAGAAGCCATGGAAAAAGCTATTATAAATATTATGCATTATATGTGTTGACAATGAAATTATCTTTTAACCAGTCAGGTACATAACAGAGATACAGAGTAGGATATATAAATTAGTGAAAAAAAGAGAAGCATTTTATTTGTCTCTCTAGAACTTTTCCTTCATCTTGATTCAAGAATTAAAAAAAATATGTAATCCATTTTACAGGATAAATTCAACACACACACACACACACACACACACACACACACACACACACACACAGATTTACTTTGCTCTTTAGAAGACCACAGGGATAAGTAATAGAAAGCAGGTTGTGAAGGAGCATCAATGACATCACACCTGAGAGATGACAACTTTAGAATCATATGGTTGAAACGCCAATCACAGATGTCATTGTTCAGATTCTGATTAAACCTCCAGTCTGGAGAGCAGACTATTTGGGAGGCAAGGTAAAACCATGTTCAAGAACAGGGTGGAACCTCCTTCTTACTCCAGACAGTGAAAACTTGGGTTAGTTTCTCAAATTTTCTGAACTGTTTTCCTTATTTGTAAAATAAGAACAATGATATCTAGCCCACATGGTTATTGTAGAGCCTAAATCAGACACTATATATTAAGAGTTTGGCATAGTGCCATTAAACTCTTCATGAATGAACATCATCAAAATTTTCCATTGTAGGATAGTTCTGTCATTAAGCTATTTTTTCAAAAATGAATCAAAATATATTGCTCTCTATAACTTTCACCCATTTATGGTTGCTCTCCCATCTGGAAAACCCTTGAAGAATCCGATGGAAAACAAGGCTGCTGCTTCTTCATTTTGGCAGTTATTCAACATGTGAAGCACTTTTCATTCTCTGTTTTTGGCATATGTTCCTTTCCTCTCCCATCCACTGAGTTGCTGGTAATATAGACTTGCTGGCAATATAAAATAAATCCTATTGCTACAATTTCTTCATGACAAGGAATAAACCAGGGAATCATATAATACTCAGCAATAAAAATACAAATTATGGAATTGAGAACTGATTTGTCTTTGGTGGAAGACAGTTATAGATGCTGAATCTTCTAAACATAAACCTTATATATGTCTTGCTAACATGTTGCTTAACAGCACTGTTTTTATGACAAGGGTTATTTAGCATTCTAATTAGGTTAAGGCTCACCAGATCTGCTTCTCCTCTTTTGGTATTAAAGGCACTGTCTTCCACCTAGTTGTTGAAGCAGGAAATCCAAATAAGCAGACCTACTTGGCTCTTTCTTCACTCATGTTATCCACTCAGACCAGAAGGAACACTGATTCTATTGTTCAGATATTTGCTACTTCATTTCCTCTTTCCCTGTCCATAGCTGTTATAACTGAAGTTTCCAAAAGATGGATGCCCAGCATCCTGACAGCAAACGCACCAAGGCACTCAGGGCCAACACCTCACTTTCTTCCGGCCCCACTGCTTGCTGCTTCCTGCCACTCAATGAGCCCAAATAGAAGCTCTAGGACAAGGGAGCCTATTGCTAGAATCCATAAAGGACACAGAAGAGGTGGGATTGTCCCACACATTTTTTAACGTCTGACTCCTCTCTTTCTCTACAGTTCATATTTTATAATGACTCCAGAGTCATCTTTAAAATGCACATTTGATCAAGTTGGTCCCCTGCTTACAGCCTCGCCAGGTCTCCTAAGCTTGCTTTATAGTTTCCTTCCTGATCAAGCTGACAGCCTTTCACCTCAACTTCTGTTTTTTGCCTTCCTTTTTTGTTGTCTCCAAGATTTAAAGCAAAACAACCAGAGAGACAAATTTAGGCTTTCTATGTTCCCTCTGAAGTCTTGCAAGGATCACTTTGTTTTCATTTTATAAGCAGAGACCCTACCTGGCTTGGCTCTTAGCAAATTTTCCAGATATGTCTGCTGAGTGAATATACGTCTGCACTTTGCACACAATATTCCCCAACCTGGAATATTTAATAAATTTTTTAAACTCCCTTCAGGTCTCTGAAACACACTTCCTTGGTGAAATCTCCCTTGACCTCTACTCACACCCTCTCCTCTTATGAGAGTCTCATTCCTCTGTCCTCCTGCACAATGTGGATACACAGTTTTTATCTCCAGGTAACATTTACAATTGTTCATGTGCCTCTGTCACTTTACCAGACTGTACCTTCTTTTATGGCAGAGACAGCATTACCTATGACCTAAGAATATGGGTAGTACAAGGTGGGCATTCAATGAGTAAGCAACCTTGCCATCTCATTAGGAGGTTGGGTAAAAATATGAAGCTTTTTCTTTAGTTACTAATTTCATCCTTTTTTTCCGTTCCTTAATAATAGTTTGGGAAAATTCTTAACTTTTAAGTCATTTGTGGCTATAACATGTCCAGCTTTGCTAAAACCTCAACTCATGTTCAAATATGATTTAAATCTGTTTTCCTCATGCTTTCTGCATTGGTTTGAACTGGGACCCTAACCGCTTTTAAAGTGGAGGCATGTCTACCTCTTAGTCACTGCCTCTCCTCTCCTTTACTCTTAAGGTCTAATTCTTCTAGGGTGTTAGGTGAAGAGAGAAAGTATTTTTTTATTTAGCTAGCTGCAATGTGTGTATTGATTAACTGTCTAGTAAATGGTAATTAGGCATTAAAGTAGCAGGTGTCCAGTGCCTGGCTCTCTTGTGGGGTGGATATGCACATTCATCCTCGGGGAAGTACAATATTTGGTTCCATTGTGCCCTCTTTTATTGCTGTCAACCCTGCCATACTGGAGCACTGCCCAACCTGTTGATGTTGGGTTTTCCTTGCCCAACAGGCAGCTCTTGTAAGTGGCACATGGAAGACAGCTGGTTCCAGTCAAGCTTGTTTCTCCACGGTCATGTCCACCATAGAAAACTCACATAGACTAGTCTTGTCAACCACTGGGTTGTCGTGGTTTCACTGACACGTGTTCTCTCTGTCCTGTCATCTCTTTCCAATTTACTTCTTTCTTATTCTGACTGGCAAAAGATGTAAGTCTACTGCCTGAGTAGATGTCCAATTGGGAAACCAAAACATTATCTCTCCCTCTCTTAGGCAACCCACCTTCATTGAGAGATTCCCTTATAGTTTCCTGCCTCATTTGGATTGAGATGAAATAGAAAGCACCCCTCTCTTACTCATGGGGATAACTGGATTAATTCTCAACACAAACACTGCATTTCACATAGCAGAGACTACTTTGAAGGCCCCCAAAACAGAAACTACCATGAAGATCCTGTTTTCCCCTCCCAGTGTGTATAGATTAGGCTGAGAGTGGAGGAGCTGACTGTGGTGGGGTTCTCTACTACTAGTAGCGCAGAGGGACGGTTACGGCCCTGGAGCCAATTCTTTGAAAAGCACCGCTCAATAGTCCATCATAAAGTTTGCTGAATAAGTGAATGAGAAAATAATATGTATTTTGAATACTTATTATTAGATGAGAAAACAGATGCTGTGCAGTGAGATGCCAGGTGAATTGTGAAAAAGAGCAAGATTAGTTGGTGACAGAAAGTTGGTGTCAAGCCCTGGGTTTTGATTCAGGGCTCAGTTTCCAACCTGTCATGTTTGTATATCTTCTGTTGTCTCATTATGGCATATAGTCATAATATTAATTAATACATATATATTAATGCACACAATAATAAGCAATCATGGGAGTTACCACCCCAAAATATCAGTTTTGTAATTTTTTAGAACTTGTAACTGTCAATACAGAGAAAAATGTCATTTCTGCCAGTGACACAGCATCATGCTCTGCTCTTATGTAAACTCACTGTCAGGCAATCCCAGAAACCCTTTCTAATCGCCTCTGGGCAAAATGTCTCCTTTTCATAGAAAAATGTCACCTTTTCTCTAGGAAATGATAGCTGGCTATTAATTTTTTTCCAAAGGAAAAATGACCTTTGAATTTTGTAAAAATAATTCTCAAGGACTTAGCCTTGATGAAAAACACTGAAAACAATTCCATATCTGCATGCTTTAGCTTGTACTTGAGGTTCTATTTTGTAAATTTTGTGATTACATCTGTCACCACTGCTGTAGCCTGTGGGCAAATGTCAATGACCAGAAAATCCTAGCACCTAGTGTTCCAGGAATGTTCCCTGCACGCAGGATGGATTCTTATAAGTCCAGCACCTGTTATACATAACCTCAACACACGCACACACACACACACACACACACACACACACACACACATATACACACACACTATAACCTTATTGCTTCAGTATTTCAAAACTTTTATGTCCAGGATCACAAGCCCACAAGAAAATTCTCTGAAAATTACTACTGTGTCTATATAATTTGTCTATCATCACCATTAAAGAAAGTTAAATACTTCATGTGAATTTAGAGATATGGCAGTTTAAGGCATTTTTCTTTTTTAAGAGAGGGAGGAAGAAAGGGAAGAAGAAGAAGCAGAATGGAGGAAGAGAGAAACGAAGAGGAGGTAGAAATATTTCAGTTAGTTGTTTATTTTGGTTTTCATTCAGGCCCCTGATGACAAGCCTGGATCCCTGGGCTGTATATGATATGCACACCAGTGCCCACTGCCTGAGCCACAAGGGCATGCCTCTAAGTCAGTTTTTTTTTTAATGGCAAATATTTTCATCCTTTTATGAGAACACAGGGAAAAATATACAAAGAGTTCTATTTTTTTTTTTCTGGCCAGGTGAGAAAATAGGAAAAAACAAAAAAGAAGCAAGAGAAATGAAAAGTTCAGAATCCAACACTTTATAAAAAGGAGAGAAAGAATACAAACGTGATGCTATAGACAGTTCTAGGTTATTAATCTTGGTTTCAACAGAACAAAGTTCCCATTTATTTTGTCAACATCTCTTATATGTGGTAGAGTTTTTTTTTTCCTTTCTGACAATAGTTCAAATCATCAAGAAATGCAAAATTCACCTTACAGAGTTGGATTTTCTAACAAAATAGTAAATTAGATGATGACACAAGATTTATCATGTGTGCTCTTGTCAGTTCATGCAAATCCTCAGCTGGAGCATGTGAGAAGCATATTAATTACATTGGATACAGGAATAATGTTTCTGCAGCTGCAGTGGTTTTGATATTTGCAGACTCTAACGTATTCCATCTCTAATTTCACTGGCAGCTTGCAAAAACCAGCAGAATTACACTTATAAACAAAGGTCTGCATGGTAATTTATATCCCATTGACTTCAGTGAAGTCTACTTATTTAGAATGCTAAGATATTTGTAATTATGGACTTAAGTCTTAGCAGATGAAACCATGAAAGACACATTTCTTGTCTCTTTTTCTCATTCACATTGTATTAATTTATAGATGATGCTATATATGTGTGTGATATACACTATAAAACCTATAAATTGAACAAGCCCACATGACAACATGTAGGAATAGGTACCAGCATCCTATATTGCCATTTAATTCAGTGATATTATTTCTCTGAACAAAGATAATCACCTTGCCTCACATTTTCCAACTATCTTATCTTTCTTAGATTTTTTGTTTGACATGATTAGACTGACATGTTTTTATATTTGGAGTGAATTATAACAAAAAAACAACAACAAAGAAATTTTATTAAACAAATGAAGATTAGATTACTGACTTCCCTAAAATGTGTCTAAGAAACAGGGCCGACACCTAGATGACATCCAACCCAATAGCCAGTGGTATTCAAAAGAGTTGAATGTCCTACTGCACTTTCCAGTCAACCATTACAATAAAGGTTGTCAGCATGACACCACAATTCTGAAAATTTTCCAACCATCTCCTTTAAAAATCTGAAAATACTTAAAGAAGAGTTGTCATGAAATGTTCAATGCAGAATCATTTCAGATCAGGGTCCTGAGAGGGAACATCCTAAACTCTTCAATCTTTTATGTATTTACCACTCAGAATATTAATATTTTCTTCAATTTCTTGGAAGACAGTTTTATAGAGATTAATAAAGGTTACTGATTTTGAGAGGTTTCCTATTATCTAAGTATTTTATATGTAATAACTCATCTAATGAAATGCTTGGTTAAACTAAGGAAAACATTAAATCATTCTCCCAGGGGAATTTTAAAAATCATATAATAATTACAACAAATCATATGTCTCTGTAGTATTCCATGTAATTAAGTCAGCGCTGCACAGACAGGTCCATTCAATTGTTCAATCAACAAGGTGAATACTTAACCATACACTTGGTAGCTACTGGGTGTTTATTCACAAGTCACACACAGGTTCTGACATAAGAGGTGTGTGTGGGGGGGTGGGGTGGTGGCTGGCAAATAACAAGTATAACATTCAGCTGATCGAGTGGACAGATAAAAATAAGCACCTTTTATAAATTTCAGGTTTTTTCCTGGTGAACCAAAGGTTCAGTTCCATTAGTTAAGGAAGAGAGGATGGTAGGAACTGAAGGAATCTGGCATTGTCTAGAAGAACACATATACCAGTCCAGACTGAGAATTTGGTAAATTTTTGTATCTTTTTGGATATTTTTGGTTCATTTATAAGCAAGGGAATTGGTGATCCTGGCCCCAGACCTAAAGAGTTAAAATGATAAACAACCTCTTAAATGCAGTAAGGTAACACCCTTATTTCAAATGTGTTTAACTTAAGCTGAACACATTTCACTAATATACTGACAAACAACTACCTCCCCTGTCAAAATTTAGAAAATTATGTTAACCCCATAATCTCCAGTCCATTTACAGTGAATTTAAATAACAGATTCAGATTTTTAAAATGCTCACGTTATACCTCATAAGGGGACTCTAATGTTACAACACTGGTGTTTCAATGTCCAGCACTGCTCTGAGCTCTGCTCTTAGGCTGAGTGGAAATCTATTTACTCTTTTAGCTCCCAAGAGGAAAAGTAATCTTGTACTGAAAATTAATGAAAAACATTTATGTAGGGTAACTTCAAAATAATGATGATAAAAGTACATTTAAGTGCACTGACTTCCAAGGCTTGAATAGGTAAAATGGTCATGAATATTATGTCTCAGGTACTGTGTGACTTATATAAATGGATGCCGAGACTGAAAAGAGAAAATAAATGAATGTGGAAAACTTTACTGTATTTGTACTAAATGGGAATAACATTCTAAATCTCAGTGTAGAGATTGGAGTTTAGACAGTGCCTGTATAGCAGTTACTCCTTTTCCAGTGAATTTTTATTTATCTAGGCTGATCTTTAAATGAAGAGCACTATACAACGCATTTACAAAGAGTGAGAGGATGGAGACGTATAA
This sequence comes from Solenodon paradoxus, assembly GCA_004363575.1. Classification (NCBI taxonomy): domain Eukaryota; kingdom Metazoa; phylum Chordata; class Mammalia; order Eulipotyphla; family Solenodontidae; genus Solenodon; species Solenodon paradoxus. Next base: position 485,005 of record RJWH01000932.1, read on the forward strand.
GGGTAAAGTGCTGCCATACCACTTACTTAGGTTACAAGGGTTACTTTTTAAATTCTAAGTGACTTGTTGATCAGTCATAGCATGATTTTAAAAATGGGTATAACACATTTTTTCATCTTCTTAAGCATTTTTTCTTGTAATCAAAGCAAGTGCTTTGTCAACTGTGGCATCTGTGTACTTAGAGATTATCGCACAAGGAAGCTGGTGGATAGAAGGTACGTAGTGTGGCTCTCTCCCTCAGTGTGAGATGTCCTGCTATTGATCAAAGACATCACTAGCAGTAGAAATATCAGGTAACTGAACAAAATGAAGTCAGGTTTTGAAACATAGTTATGTTTGGAAATCAAGAGTAAATATATTAACAAGTAAACAGGCACGATTTATTTACTCTCTGCTGGAGGTATTGGTACTGGTCTGCTGGCTAGAAATTCAATTCTCTTTTCTGACTTCTATAGAGCACAACATTTTTTCTGGTAGCATGTGAAGTTTTAAATATCTAAAAAGGCAAAAACAATGTCAATATCAAGAGATTATTTAGAAAACCATCTAACATGGATCTGATCTCTAAGAAGATAATGTGCCGGGCCCATGAAAGTAAAAGATAATTTTCAGGTTAGTTGGAATTCCTTGAATTTAGAAACAAAGAAGTCACAGGAAGGATACTGTTGGGAGATGAAAGATTAGTAAGAATTTTTTGCCACTTTTTCTATTAAAAAGTAGGGCCTAGTTTCTCTTCTTGTGATACTAGGTTGACCTAAAACTTGCTGGATCAAGAGGAGGGGGTGGAAATGATTCTGTGATGGTTCTAGGGTAGGCAACAGGAAACTTGACAATTTTCCTTTTTGCTCTCTTTGAGCCATAGCCATCAGATAAAGTGTCCACCCATCTGTAGTTGAGACCACATGGAGTGAGAGATTTCTTGTCAACTCTCAGGAGTCCCCATCCGTCCCATCTGGGACATCAACTGTCTGTGATGCACTGTGCACATCTCACCCCCAGAGAAGCCTCTAGAGACTGCAGCTCACGAGAACCTAAAATGAGCCTAGTTTTCGAAAGAGAGCCACCCACCTGATCCCAGGTGAGTTTAGGAATCATAAATAAACATTTGATCGCTTTTTTAAATCATTGAGTTTTGTGTGGTTTCCTGTACAGTAATCACAGACACTTTTAATAACAGAAAAATGACATTTGTCTGATTAGTTCATTTGCTTCTGGCAAATGACAGAAACGTCTAAATGGTTTACATCATCTGAATGCAAACAATGTGGAAGGGGGCAGTGATGAAGAACTGGCTGATGTGCTAAAATGTTTTTATAAGGTAGACAGCCAGGAAAGAGCATCATGGGGAGAGACCATCACAGTCAGTGCCAAAAAAATCCCAAAAAAGCCTGGATATAAATTGATTACAAAGTCCTGGATATAAATTGATCATAAAGTGGTGGAAAAACAAAAATACACAAAACATTTCTGAATTAGTTTTTTGGCTTTCTCATATACATAGGTGTTTCTCAGGAGATATTTAATAAACACCATGGTGTTTTATTAAACTGTTAAGGTGTCTGCAAAAATTGGGAAGGACAAAAGAATGCTAGAGTGGGGTGGGATGACTAGCCATTGGGTGACCATTAAATGGGACACTAGTATTGAAGCATCAGCCCTAAGAGGGGCAATAATTGTAACATTAAGGGTATAGGGCAGTGTCTTCCCACACTGCACGCACGCCTCTGGTTAATCTTTTCTCTTCCTCAAAGCACAAAATAAAAGATTTTAGACAATGTGATCATAGAATAGAGTATCCTCAAACAGTTAAAATCCCTAAATAATGAGAAATTGTTTCGTTTAATGCATTAGATTGATATGAAAGATAAAAAAGATTAGCTTTGTTCTTTTGTATAGATAGTCATGGACTCTACCCCAAAAGTTAGTCTCCAGGAATATTCATAAACATTCAATCAAAGCAATGCTGACCATTAGTTTGGTTGAGAGAGGGTCAGGAAAGAATGGATAATGTTTGCAAAGTTGTAAATCGGTGGGAAAAAACTTTTTGGTATCACTATATACAGTGCTTCTCAAACATCAGTGGGAATAATAATATAGATGTAAGACTTTTAGTTCCAGATGACAGACTGAATTCTCATGGCTATCCCATTTAACAAAGACTTTAAGATGAATGGAACCACATCAATGAAGAGAACCCAAAAGAAACCATATCTGTTAGATACTAGTGGTTATATAACAACAAAATTCATGAGAACTCTAGAATATGGGATTTGAATAAAGGCATGAGTGCTGGTGTCAAGGTTTTAGAAGGTATATCCCAGAGCAGTGGTTGGAAAAACATGGTCTATGGAGAAAACTCTGCTGCTGACTGTATTTGCAAATGCACTTTTATTGGAACACAACTATAGTACTTGTGTTCACACGTTGTCTATGGCTATATTCATGACAACGGAGTTAAATAGGTGTGACAGATACCATCTGGCCCATAAAACCTGAAATATCTACTATTTGACACTTTACAGAGACTTGCTTAGTCTAGTGTGTTCTTGAGAGAAAGGAAACATGGACAAGAAGGACTCTAATTTGCTCTGCATAGTAAAGAAAAGGTAGACTTTCATGTTCTTCCCTTACCTAATAATCCTGGGTAACATTTGACAAGTCTTCAAAATGTCACAAATGCAGAAATATCAAGCAAAATTTCAGTAATTTAAATATGGACAATAAAAGATCACAATTATATGAGGACTTCACACTAGTGAAATAAGCATACATGAAAAAGAGAATGTAGCTATGGATAATGGTGGACTAGTTTGGGAGAGACACACGGAGAGTACCCAAGCGACAGCTGTGCAGTCAGCCCAGATATAGGAGGACAAAAGATGCCCAGGAAAAAAGGAAGGCCCTCTATAGTACCTAATATGGTGGTGTTTTTGAAAAAAAAAAAAAAAAAAAGTATTATTTTAAGAACAATGTTGCAAGAAAGAAAGGAAAAATGAAAATGCCACAAAGCCATTTAAGCGGAAAATTATTAACAGTACACCACAGGAGTCAGTGAACAAATTTACAAAGCCATGATAATGTAAAAATGGCACAAATATCATGAAAGTTAGTCATAAAACCCCATTTGGAACTCTGTTTGGAGAATGTAGGAGGGCACATGGGGAATAAGAGAGCGGGAGCTTCATTTCTTTCTAAAAGGAGGTAAATTTAGTCATATTTGAAACTGTTAAAGAAAACAGTATAATCACATTCATTAGAGATATGAAGATATTTACGAAAAGAAACATATAAAAGAATAAAAACTGAGTGAGTGATATGGGTCTGGAGGGTGGGGAGTGGGGAGTGGTATATTATGTATTTTAAATATTTTATGCTATTTTTTTTTACCATGTGAATGTATTTATTTGACATTTAAAAAAACATACATAAATGCATATTCCTTAAATTACCTCCAGAAATGTGGAATCAGTAGGTCAAGGAGCATAGGAATTAACATCTTTAATAAGTTCTCCAAGTGATTCGAACAGTTAATCTTGTGCCCTTACTTTCTGAAGCACAAATAAAGAGGTAGCCACCAGTTAAAGTAGTAACATTGATCTGCTCAAATGTAGAAATGCCAGGGGCTATAGAATGTCTGGTTATTGGTCTCTCAGACAGTTTCCTGCTGTTTTACCTTACAAAAAGGATAAATATTAGAAGAAGGCATATAAAAACTAATAGGTTGTGATTGAACTCATAATTCGCCCCTGTCTATAAGGGAACTTCCTGAATAGGTCAGCTTTCCTTCCTTTTATATTTGTCGAAAACCACAAGCCTTGATTCAAAAATTAGCCTGCGGAAAAACATGAAACATCACGTAATAAGCGAAGATTTTCTAGCTGAAGGATGATAGATAAATTACTTTCTTTCAGACTCTGTGGTGTCTTTGCAAGTCTTTGAATCAAACCTGATTTTTAAAACAGTATAGTGTTATAAGGATCTGCGGCCTACAAATGATTGCTAAGGTGTACAGAACACTTAAATCAGAAGTTGGAGAGTTTCTGGGAACTATGGCAATTTCTTCTGAGAAAGTTTCTTCTGGAACATTATAGGATTATTGGGATTTGGGTCAATTCATTGCCAAAATGGAGCCAGAGGAACAGTGTACTGCATTTCTTCTGTTTCCTAGCCCTTCCCAGAAGTCAGCGCTGACTGAAAAAGAATTCTTGCCCTACTTTGTTTTTTCTGTAGTGCAGGATCCTAGGTCAGTATTTTGGCAGGTAGATTTTTCTTTGTATCCACACAAACTACTGATATCTGTCTAAATTAGAAATAATATAGATCTAGAAAAGATGATTGAAATACTTTCATGCTTTTTCTAAGTCAAATGTGACTGCCCACTTTTAATTATCAGTGATTTATTGTTGAGATCTATAGGGTCCAGTTTTTAATTTTTGAGATTAATTTATATGTGAAATCATTAAAAGAACAAATTAGTTTTGTACCTAATATGTATTTATATCTTCAATTTAATCTAGACACTAGAAATGTGGTGCTGTCAATTTTTTTTTCTTCAATGGTAAGCCATTGGTCTAATTAGCATTAAGTAAGCTGTCTGTAAAAATGGAAATCAATCAATTCAAATTTAATTTTTAAGAGTATCCATCCATCCATCCACCCACCCACCCATCCATCCATCCAGTATATACTGAGCACCCATTGTTTGGCACTATTTTAGATCTTAGGGAAACACAAGTAGAGAAAACATCAGTCATAAAGTAAGCCTCTATGTCTACATCTCTATATATGTATCAGAAAATGTATATGAGAAAGGCTTTATATATAATTGCATTTATGAATACGTTTTTTATTTGAGGACACAGGACTACATACAGTTCTGTAAGTCTAAATGGTTCATCTTTACCAGTTATGATTATCATTTCACTCATTATTTCACATGAATGCCCACTAAATGTCAATATTAATGTATACTGTGATAGCATATCAGTCTTTTTTCTAGGTAGTCATCACTATTGTGCTTTTGGATATGCTTTTTTCTCTTCCTACAGCTTTCCTCCCTTTTCTCCCTAACAAATGCCAATTCATCACTTAACACTCTTTCAGGCATCATCTTCCCTCTAGGACTTCCCTAAGCAATTCCCAACAGAATCCATCTCCCTTGCCTCTGTACTAGTTCTGGACTTTGTACATACTTTTATTATTGAACTGATATAAGCACTCACCAATAGCTTATTAATTACTTCTAAACTATAAGCATCTTGAGATTACAAACATTTGTCTATTCATTTTTGCATCCCTACTTATTAGCAGAATGGCTGGAAACAAGGGCAATTACTAAATATTTCCTGACATGAAGAGTCATTTCCTCTATAAATTGTGGAATGTCCCAGAAATATATTTATCTTTTATTTTAAATGATCTCACAATAAAAGTTAACATTTTAAATATTTAATAAGTATTGGATTTCAACAATTTATTAAACTCTTTTTCAGTGAAAGAAAATATAAGCCCTATAAATGATTAATAACGTTAAATAGCTAGCAAGACACTTTTCTCTTTAAAAATTTCTGTGGTGGCTAATTCCTCCCACTCCTGACTCTGTGCCAGCCTCATGGTTATGTAGGTTCATCATATTGTATTACAACAATGAGTCTATCTGAGGCCTCCCCAAATGTAAATTCGTCAGGAGTCTGGCCCTTGTCTTAACCTTTTCTGTAGTTTTGGTGTTCTGCAATAATTATAAATGTGAGGAGCTTAACAAATGTTTGTTGAATAAATAAGCAGAAAAATAAATAGGAAAGATTGAGTAGAATGGAATTCTTGGTTCTTTTCTATTAGAACCTGTTTTGTGATTATCTTAAATGAAGATCTGCTAGATTCCAAATAAAAGCTCTGACTGTTATCAAATAAGGCTAACTTCAACTGTGTGGGCGTGACAAACTAAGAAAATGAGTAAGAAGGAAAAAAGCTTTGAAGTGTAAATATTTTCATTTTATTTTTGTCTTTTAAGTATACACTGAGAGAACTATTTTCTAGTTGTGAAACATGGAATAGTGGGTTGGATCAGGGAAAAATTACTGAGTTCTTTATTATGAAACAAAATGGACTTGTTAAATATTTCACTAAAATTCAAAAGCTTTGAGGATCCTTTTCCTTCTGACAAAGTGGTATTAATTCCATTACTTCTCCTGCTAACTGTAGGCAATAGGATAATTTTAACTGAGCCATTTGATATTTCTTTCTGATTTTTTGGCAATATGTTGAAGCTTAGTAAATATCACCAGATGAAGAGTAGAACTGTAGAACTGTTAGAAATTATCTAACTTGTTATCCTTGAAAAAAACTATGCACATATGATTTTCACAAGAGCAGCATTTGGAAAATGTGATGAAACCAATCAATTAGTTTTGAAGCCAATCAAATTCTAAGGAGTTTAACATCTATTAAATGTATTATTACTCATTAATGAGTGGCTGTGGCAAATATACTCATTAGGTGACTTTAAAATAAAGTTATTTCATAAGAGCCATTTTGGAAATGGTAATATAACATTGGTGATTTTTAAATTAAAAATGTCACATGAAGACCCCAATTTTATGTTGTTTCTTCATATACAACCCACTTTCAAATCCATGGACTAACAACTGATAAATATATAGATCACACAAATGGCAAAACTTTTCTTCAAAGTAATTCTCTAATTTGGTGTAGACCATTTTGAAGTTAACATCACAAATCAAATCAATGCAAAAACATGAAATGATGGTATATTTCTTTGGATTTACTGTACTTCATAATATTCTTTGTAAGGTATTTCAAAAGCAAAACTATAAATTTTTTGAACCAGCATTTGAAACACAAAAGATCAAAATTTAATGTATTCATATTTTCAGATATGGAAAGTAGTATGTATAAATTATGGGACTAATCCAAGGTCACAGGTCAGGTAGGAGAATTTAAAATAAGGAGAATTTAAAATAAGATTGCAAAGTAAGACTTAGTTACTTTTTTCTCTACCTCTATGCAACTTTTATATTTTATTAACTTTAAAATTTTGCCTTTTGTGTTTCCATGTTAAATTAATTTGGTTATGATTTGAACACATATCCAAGTAACTACATTTATAAGGGTATATTCTTAAGGACTAGAGCAAAAGACCCTTACATAGTAAAATACTGTATAGGAATATATAGAGATAAATACCACTGGATATTTTTTTCCTATGGGATGGATATGCATATTTAAATATATAACTTGGGCAATTTGATAAGAGACTATATTGTATGAGTAATATAGATTTTAAAATATCTGGTAAGTTAATCACATCTCTAAGAAGGAACTCTAGAAATAAATCAGAAGCATCAATCTCAAGAGTTCATTCAAGTCTAGCAAACAGAAGGAACCATCTGAAAAATGAGACAAAAGTGATACTTAAAGCTGTTTCCAAAATACTTCAATTTGATACTCTTAAATACAGGGGAAACATAATTTACGGTTTTCCTTAAGTGATGTGACCTTCAACCTTCAAATTAGAAACAGAAAAAAAAGCTCTTCACATTTGCTGTAGAAAAAAGATGTTGTAAAACAATTTTGTAAAGTATTAAGGAACTTACCAGTTTCCATTTTTCCATCCTGTGCTGCAGGGCCGTCGGGAATCACACTTTTCACCTGCAGAAACTCATCGGGCTCATCTCCACCAATGATAGTAAATCCAAAACCCATGTTGCTCTTTTTCAGGGTGGTACTGAGGAATGTTCCCTTCAACTGGGATGCATCCCGGGTGAAGAGTGGCTTTTCTACATTGGTCAATGTAAGTTTAAAAAGAAAAAGCAAGTTAAGCAAGTTCTCAGAGGAGACATTCAGCACTGAGCAGCAATCCAGGGTAAATGTGGGCTCTTCTACAGTAATGCAAGCTGGCGGTGACTGCAGGAGCAAAACTCTTAGTACTTAGTACAAACAGGGCAGTCCCAAACATCCAGGGAAAGGCAGAAAGCTCACTGTTTTGGAAGGAGACTTATTGTCAAGTCAATGTTTCCGTTTACTAAATTAGCCCTTCCTGTGCTTAAAAAGGGCTAAATCAACAGGCTGTCAGAGTCTATTGATACCGAGGAGCCACATATCATTTGGATATGTTCTTCTGGTTCTGAAAGATTCCAGGTACGACACATTGTGAATGACAGGTCTTGCACAAAACCTTGAAGGAATAGGGCTAGAGAATAAATGGGCTTGCTTTCTCTTTTTTTAAGAATAGAAGTAGTACAATGCTATCAGGTGTACAAAAAATATCTTTTAAGAATAGAAGCAGTGGGATGTTATCAGATATTCAAAAATTGTTTAGAAGGAGTACCTGGATGTGGGACTGAGTTAACTTTTCTTATATTGTGAGCTGCTATAAAGATAATGAGCTAAATAATTTTCTACTGACCTGATAATGTTTAGTATATTGTCAAATGTGAGCAAAAGGCAAGCTAATATTTCTAGCTATAATTATGAATGTAAAGGTAACACACTTTGTAATATATGTTGACACATTTAATCATATACCTAAATAATATGAACAGAACTTGAATCCATTCAAAGATTTTTATATAATATGCTTTTCCAACTATGACTTGTAATACATATTTTCCTAAACATATTAAATGCTTTTTAAAAATAGTAATCATATTAGGAAACAATTTCTGTTTAAATGCTATTTCAATTACATATTATATATATTTTTTAGCTATTGCATTTTTTATTTATACATTGTTAGTTATGACAATTTGGGTGATATGATTTGATGTTTATAACAGTCAAACTGTACCTGGTAACTCAGCTAAGTATTTTGTATGATACTCTTGTTACATTTTGGGTGATACGTATTAGACAAACTATAATATAATGTGCCATTATATTGGAATTTTACTTTGTCTAGTTACATATCACATACATCTTTGTTAAAAAAACTGAATGCAAAAATTATCTGCATTTACTTTACATTTCTCACCTTTAAAACATAAGTGAAAAGCATATAATCTTTTAACCTCCATTTCCTTTGTGTGAGTACTGTTTATAGTTGGAGAAATGTTCATTGTGGAACCTTTACACTCATTTTCATTGTGGCACAGCAGTATCGGATTTGTGCTTTCATTTATGAGTGAGAGCCCACGAAGGTGTGAAAAGTTTGTGCAGCAACTCATTCTACATGTGACTCCAGTGGGTAGTTAGGTACAGCAAGTAGCCTGGGACATACCCAAAGGCCAGGGTCTCCAGGCACGGTCACGCCAATAGTAAGACAAGTCATTCACGCTGCGCGACCTCTCTGGGGCAGCTCGGGGGTGGATGGATTTAGGCCTAGGTAATGTCGATGAGGAGCTATCTACTGTCGCAAAGAAGAAAAGCTTCATACTTGTGCTTGGTCTTTTGAGAAAACACTTATGAGTCTCTATGAATCTCTGCAGTTTACAGTACCACTATACATTTCTACCAGGCAAAGTGCTATAAATTCCTGAAACATACTGCTGAAGTCTTTAACTTAATCTGTGATTGCTAAATGCATTAGTTTAGAAAAAGAACAAACACCCAGCTAAAGCTCATAGAAGGACTTGGGTAGAGCAAATCAACTATTTGAAATGGTCTATGCTAAAGGCATGTGGGGCAGGTAGGCAGTTTGACAGATACTTTTTCCCACAGAAACACTGTGCGTTGACTTGGGACATACCTCGGAAACCTGGGGCCTGCAGGGGCTTTGTTCCAAGTTCTGTGTGGGGCATGTTATGCTGCTGTAGCTTCCTTTTTGCTTCCAGGACGGGGTTTTCAAATTGTGTTCTTCTGTTTATGTGGCTGAAATATAAAATTGCAAATTAGGATAACAGTGGGCAAAGTAATTTAAAAGAACCTATGCACAGCTCTAGGAAGAGCAGATGATTAAGGGACACTTTATGTGAATGGAGTCCAGTGCCCTACCAGGTATGAGGTCAGTTCTCTGGTGGGGCTGAGCTGTGTACAATACACACTTCTATGACAAGAGCAGAGTTCTGATGGCTCTTTCATATAATATTGTACCAAAATTATGCATGATCCAGCCACAGAACTAGAATATACCCTTTCTGATGTACTGTGTTTGATGGGTTTAATACATTAAAATGAATGGTCAAGAAATTAAATTTATACTAAGGTAATGAAGAAAAGAGTGTGCTCTGAGCTCTATAAAGAATTCCTATCCAACGAGTTAAGTGTCAAGTTAATTCACTGATTTAATGTTGCACCTTGAGTGCACATTTTTAGGAGTCAGATAGACCTGGAATGAAGGGCTTTATTTCAACAGGAAAGATTCTGAAGATTATTTATGAAACTTTTAGATAACCTATGTAGGATTGTTTATGCTGAGATCAATTAAATGTATTCAAATTCTAAAGAGTGAGATGTAAACTCATAGATATTAAGAGTGGCTTGAAGTAACTGTGGATCAGCTAAAAAGAAAGGCTTTGAGAATTCTTTACAGAACCTTTGTCCGTGGAGAGGGCAGGAACCAACAACCTGCCTAGTGGCGGTGTCATGAGTCTCTTTCTCTTGGTTATAAGAGCCCCACAAGAGGGCTTGCATACACATTGATTCTGGTTTTTTGTACAAACAGAAATAGGATTGTGGTATGACATGATGAGAGAGAGAGGTTAGAAGAAGATTAATAATTATTGAGTACTTAACTCTGTGCCAAGTACTATATATAAATTTCCTCAGTTAAGCCTCATTGCAACTGTCTTGAATTCTAATTTTCCTCATTTTAAAGGCAATGAGACACAGGAGGTCAAATGATTTGCTCTAAATCACATACCTAGTAAGTGAGAATGCTTGGATTTGATCATGTCTATGACTTATATACATCTCTTATCTATATACCCTCTCCTTTCAATGTATGATTTCACTTTGGCACATGCACACTTATTGAATGTGTGTGCATACACTTGTACACACTTATTCCTCTCATTCATTCTAAAAGTACTTATCAGAAAGGAAAAGAGGTAAAACAAGAAAAATCTCAACAATTTTCTACTGTTGCAAATTAGAGAATTCCTGGTGAGACAGAAAAGCAGTAATTAGAAACATAAGGTGACTCAAATACATAATTATATTCTCACTGGAGTCAGAGAAGGGTAGTTGCCTGCTCCACAGGCTCTGGGCTCAATTAGCTCTGGATTCAAAATCAAGTTTTACTACTTGATTAGTGGTGTGCCTCTGGGAAAGTTATTAAACCTGAACCTCACTGTCTTCACCTGCAATGCAGGCAAAATAGTGCCTTTCTCCTGGGGTGCTGTGAAGATGAAATGAAATGACAGGGAACTTCAAGCATCAACATGCTCGATACTAGCAGCAACTGTTATCACCATGGCCAAAACCATCATCATGTTCATCAGCTACCATCAATGCCATCATTTTAGTCCATAGAAAAGTTTTTATTGAGGGTGCTTTAAACACTAGGACTTTTCTCTAATATCTCATCTGGTTTGGGCTGTGATGCTGTTTAGGAAGGGGATGCCAATAACAATGATCTTGGTTAATGAAACTCACCAGTACAGGTCCAAAGTAAATCTATCTTTTCTAAATTAACTTTAAATTGGAAGTAGCAGCTACTTCTAATGCTCTTGTGCAGCAGAGTCACCACAATCTGCGATGTGCAGTGAACTATGACATGTGAGCTTTCAACGTTTCTTCACCCTATAAACTATTTGAGAAGGGTCAGAGTTTTAAGTCCCCCTTTCTTTTTCTCCATCTTCATATAACTCTTGTACTTAAATCTTTTAAAATCTTCCTATTGATCAAAGACATGTTATTCCTACTTTGCCCTTATTTATCTCTGCTGCTTCGCTTTTAACTGTACTTCCACATGATCTCTTTGTTTTGGATATACTTGGAGCTACTCTCACAGGCACCTTATTGAACCTCATCCTTTCACAACGTTCAGTGTGTCCATGGTACCTCACTTGAAGCAAGACAGCCTACATATGAGGTGGCATTTTGGGCAAACAATTAAACTTGTTAAGCATCAATGTCCTCATCAGCACAAAGGGGGCATTTATATCTGCGTTTTGGAGTTTCTGTGAAGATGAGAAATAATATTTACAAAGTCTGATATCCACACTTGTACGGTTTAGTTATTCTTTATTCTCCAAGCTATAATTATTTTCATTACTATTATTAATAAGTGATGTTGTCATTATTGTCATTATTCTGATACTTTTCCCACCTGTCCCGTAATTCCTGCAATATTCCTAGCCTATGTTGTGTTTCTTTCTTTCACTCTCATAAAACTTCAAGGAAACTTCTCTTATCATGATTCATTTATCCTGCACCGTTTATTTATTTATTTTCTTATACCCTGCCTCATCATTAAGAACATGTGAAATACTTGTAAAGGAAACAAAATCAGGGTGAAGTTAGATGAATCTAGATGGAAGCTCAATAAACAAAATAATATAGGGGTTCAACTTGTTTATTAGTGGTTTGTTGCAAATTTGATTTGAGCATTCAAGCTACTAATTCAATGGGAGAAAGAAACAAGTTATATTCTTCAAAGTAAGATAAATCTAAGCCTTTGTTCAAAAGGACATAACATTCTTATTACTGAGTCTAATGAGGTATTTCTTTCCAGGTCTTTGATAAAGAGATTTTCTCTGACACAGTACAAAAACATCCTAAATGATAATTTCATAGTAATGAACTTAATAGACTATATTAACTTTATCATATGGTGGTGTAATGATTTGCATATTTATTTCCTTTCTAATTATGTACATATATGTACAGGGTTCATACATTACTCATCTTTGTATACTAAATATTGGACACAATAATGGGCAATACATTTTTTTGTTACATAGTTAAATGTTAAGTGTGTGTTTTAAGACTTTCATTCACAAATATATGCTGGTAATATCAAGTACCAAGAAACAGCTTTGAAATGTACTGAAATATCATCCTTCCTCATTCCCTATCCATTCTACTTCTGTTTTGCTAGGTTGTTGTTCATCATATACATAACCTAATCCTCAGAAAATATGCTACAAAAACCTTCAAGTATACATTGAGATATACAATTGGGTTTATCCAGTGCGCAACTGTATGTCATTGTTTCCTTAGGGAAAACATCCTATGGCCACCTGCTTTATGGATACTATGCTGAAAATATTTCTATCACCAACGACATAAATTTTAAGAGTTCACAGAGAATGGTAATACTAATGGACTAGTCTGACATGCCTTGTATCTCACAAATAGTGGAAGCTGGGTATGGATTTAGTATCTTGAGCTAAATGCTACAGAACATTGACAATGTCACAAATGAAGTCATTCATTTAATACTTAAAATGCCCTCCAGCTTTAAAAGAGTTATCACAAAGAAATATGATGGCAGTTGAATAAGGAAGCCTTGTCTTCCCAAATGAATAGCCCTTTTAGCAAAAATTTGTGGGGGGACTGACAATGAGTACAAAGAGTATGAACGACAAATGCCATTCTTCTCGTTATTGTTTAGTTTCTGTGAGATAATTGCTGACTGTTTCATATAGTGTCCATATAAAATAGGAATCTGGAAAACCACCAAGAATCCTTACATTTTAATTATATCTAGTCCATTGTTACACTTTACTGAAAGAATCTTTAGGTGTTAAGCACTAAGGGAGTGAAGACACATTCTGAAGTGGGTAAAACTAACAACTTCATTTTCTCTTTACAAAAAGGAAAAAAACTACTAGTATGAGACACTTTCATGGTGGAATGGCAAATGGATCTGGATATTCAAGGGCAAGATTCCATCAGCTTGTCTCTTAATTCTCTCCTTTTACTTTGGAATGGAAAACTTAAAGTAAGTTTGTATGTGGCAGCACTTTGTAGTTCAGGTGAACCTGGGGAACTGAAAAAAGCAAACGAAGACATAAACAGAGAAGACTCAAGTCCACTCTAAATAAAGTGAAACATAATTTCAGAATGGAGTACAGGGATTGCATTAAAACAAAACAAAACAAAACAATAATAAAAAACAACTAAACAACCAAACCTTCCCAGGTAACTCTATTGTGCAGCTAGGGTTACAATCCCCTGGGTTAGAAGCTGAGAAATTGTGAAAAGGTAGTTGAATAAAGAGTTTCTTGCCTGATAGAATTTATGTGAAAGTCTCTTTTTCTGTATGTGGCCTTGGGGAGTACTAGGAAATGCTATTTTGCTCCAGAAAAGAATATGTAGGCCATCAGGAGTTTTAGACTTACACAGAGGGAAGGAAATATTTGCAGTTGATTGGATGAGATCCTAGGTAGTTCCAGCATCCTGTATGACTTGCACCTCCTTTTCTGTAGAGAGGGAATGTAAGAAGCAGGAGGAAAAGTTGCACTTTTTGAGTCCAAGTATACAGAGGACAGGTCAGCGGCTGTTAACAAGGCCATCATCTCACCCTCACTACCAATGCTCCCTTCATGTTCTAGCCTTTCTTCTTCTGGGTTTTTGGAGAGGGAAACTTTTAGTGCATGGTCATGAATCATATCTTTTGTATCCACTGGCCCCTATCCTACCATCTTGACTTCAGTTGACAGCTGGAAATGAATCTTTGGATTGATGTGAGAGAGAGAAGAGAATAGCTTTTGAGGGGAGATTGCACCATAGGTAAAATATTTCCAAGGTGGACATGATGGCTACAGAAATTACTCCAAGGCATAAGCTAGTCAGTGCTAAATAAATATTTGTTGAAAAAAATATATGATGAAGACAGGCTTGCATGACAAGTGATAGATCTTACAGTTTTCTACTTTACTTCTCCCACAGAATATATGTTGTGACAGTTAGAATTTTATGTGATGCATAGGGCAGCTTATATAAACAATTTGTATTTGGTAAAGACCAATAGAATTTTTCAAAATACAGAATCTTTTGAGATGTGCTCGTAATAGGTAAAAAAGTCATACCTGATGGTGATGAAAGATTTGAATCTGAAGAGCTGATAACTAGCAGCTACTATCTTGTGTTTCAGTAGAGATGGACTCATACGGAAAAGCACCAGATTTGGGAGTACCAGGTAGGCAGTCACTCAGCACCGGGACTGGGAAGACTGGCTTGGGATTTGTTGTGTAATTCAGTATGTCATTTCCACACATATTTGCAACTTTTGGGTCTTTTCAAAATCTAGTTTACGAAAAGCATTTTTAAAGAGATCATTTCTAGATGATATTAGACTGAATTTCCTGGTTGCTTAGAATTTTGTAGATTTTCTTTGATCTTAGTCTGAGTTGTACACTTCTGGGAGGTAAGGAAATTCTTCCTACTATCTCTTCACATCTGAATCCCTGCTTCACAGCAGCTGTACTGGGAGCCAAACACATTAATTGCTCTTCCCCTGTCTAAATTCTATCAATTTTCATACAAGCTGTGAGAAGACTTTGTAAAGTTTTTTTCTACTACCAAGTTTGGATAAGTGAAATTAAAACTACTCCAGGTTTTGGAAAAAGAGATGATACAGGGATCTTTTGGGGTTAACTCTTTTTAGAGAAGACAAGACAGTGTAATGAGAGTTTAATCACTGTAGTCAAGTTGCTGACATTCACATGCCAGCCTCACTACATCCCAGGCATGTGACTTCTCACACATCATTTACCCTCTCAGTGTTTCTTCACCTGTAAGGTTAGGATACAAACAATATCTACCTCATAGAGTTGCTGTTCAGATCAAATAAATTAAAATGAATAAATGATTTAAGAACAGTGCCTGGATGAATGCTATCCTGCTTCATCGAGTATTTTTTCTCCATTACTCTTTCCTAGGCACTGTGGTATGGGGAGAGGGGAGGAGCAAAGATCAATCAGTCTCCAGTAGGGGTAATAAAATAGGAACAAATGTAATTATAAAATATGATTTATATAATGTAATATATGCCTTACAGTGATCTGAAAAGCATAATTTTAAAAGTATAAGTTGAAAGACTAATGTTTTAAATATACTTTATTTTAAAATACGAGCTTTGTATAAGTGGAAAAACTGACTATTCTACTTTGAGCATCAAAAAAAATAGAATAATTGAATCCCATTTCTTGAAAGATTTCTTTCCTTTTCTAACATAAGTGATAATTTTCTTTCAATATATATCCATTCATTATTCCCATTGTACCTGAGGGGAATGTGAGATTTCTCTGTGAATGTAGGTAAGACGATTGAGTCATTTACATATTACTTTCCTTGCTTTTTCTGGATATGAGAAGGTCATCTCTGGGGGTATAATGACCATTTCACACAAGGCTGATATGGAGTATATTTCAAATAAATTATCTCTCTTCCTTTCCCTAGTTATTTTGTTAAGTTATTAAGACATTAACCTCCAATGTGTTTTCTGTGTCTCTTATGAAGGGGACATATCATTAGCCATTATTATTTACTAATTACATGGAACACTTGATATTTTACTCCTAGCAGAAATGGCAATGTGCACTGTCATGAAGCCCTTAGGACTTACAGGATACATAGACTCATTTTCAAATATTTTAGGGCTACTACACATGTATTGTAAAATGTTATTTTCTACACATCTCCTCATTCCCATAATATCTCTCTTAAATATTATTGTTGAGAGCAGAAGGAGGTTGTTGTTACCAACGGTATTCTAAACTTTTGCTTCTGCATTGAGCAAAAGTAGTGTGTTATAAATTTAAAGGTTGAATCACACTTATCTAGAGGGAAACTAAAAGATTACTCTATTTCAAGATCTTTCAGTATTAAAGACAAGACTAATAAATCTCCTTTTGTGTTTGCCAATCCTGACTGAAGAGCCCCAGTCCTTAAAGTCTCAAGCATAAATTCATCCTTGTGTCAGTCACTGGGCACACAAAGATGAATATGACACAACCCCTTCACCAAAGGGGCTCATACTACAACGGAAGAGACACATAAGTTGGGTGACCAAACACCTGAGTTTGCCTAAAATCTAGACAGTTCAGGATAAGTTGGGAAGAGTTGCTCATTCTACAAATGTCCAGAAAAATATAATACAAGGAAAACATTTAAGTACAAATTGATTGCTCAAAGGAAGAACAGACAACTTAGTCTGGTGGTTCAGGAAAAACCTCATAAAGGAATTGTTACTTGAGCAGATTCAGAGGACGTCGATGCATTTTGTTAGTTGGAGAGGGGGGCATTTTGGGAAGAGAGTAGTAGATTAAAAAAGAGTTCAGATATACTAAGCACTGCTTACTCAAAGTATAGGACTAATGATACACACAAGCATATGATTGCCTGGAGGTGATGGTATGGGAGCAGGAGGTATGAGGGAGAGTATGAAAATTAGAAAACTGAATAGTTTCAAGTCATGGTGTGAGGTTTTTTTTTGTTGTTGTTTGAAAATCTCCCTACTTCTATTACAACTTTAGCCTAAGGGAAAGGTGCAACTTTGAAATTCTCTATTGTGGAGAGTGTGCCTTATTCCTGAACTTGAGAAGATTATAAGATGACCTTCAGTATATCAAAGAAATACATCAAACCAAATTGTGGTGCTCCATAGAGTTCTTAATAATTTTCAACATTTTTTACTGGCTACCTTCAATGTACTAGTAATATTCTAACCTGGAAATAACAAGATGATAGGAGATGTTCCACGATGATGAAAAAACCTCATTGTCCAAAAAACTAACATTACAGCAAGACAAGGTGGATGGTAGTGAGGAATGGGAATGAATATTCATCAAGAAAATACTATGTGCCAATCACTCAGCTAAACAGGTTCCATGCTTCTAATTTATCCTGTCCCCAGAGAGGTTAAACAATTTCCTTCATATCTCACAGTCTAGGGCAGAATCAAACTCATCTCTGTGCAGCGCCAAATCAACCAACATCGATCTATGTGATTCTGACATAAACATACACTTACTCTTCATGCGACAGTACTTATGTAGCAGGCAAAGGCTATATTTGGTAATCTGCAATATAATTCGGCCAAGATACTCAATTTATTTTCATCAATGTTCATTGTGAAATGGGACATTCTCAAAATGTTGTAAATTACTTGCTGATTTTCTGAAATAAAAATGTTAAAATATAATATTTTATTTTTAATATTAAATATTTTAAAGAACCCAGTATATATATTTCTATACATATATAGAAATAGGGACTGAATATTTTTTAGAAAATGTGGGTTTATGTTTTGCATATTGAAAGTAGTGAGAAATGAAATGGTAATGAGAGTATGAATGAGGAGACAGGAGACCTCACTCTGGGTAACATGGTTTTCAAACCAGAAGTATCGCCTCCCAGAGTTTTCTTCTAGTGTTCCTTAGGGCTAGTGTTAACTCTAATTTTCCTGAACTCTGCTCTAATTCTGGAAATTGAACATGGATCATGTCTCTTTCACTTATGCTAATGATACTAAGGTGATTCTGCACAATATTTATGACTTAGTTTAAAGTCGTATTGAGTGAGAACAGTGGTGAGTAGTCAATAATAACACAACTATGCATATCTCTTGTCAAACTTAGAAAAGGATCTGTTAGGTCATGTTGGGTCTAGTGATGCAAGTAAAAAATTAAAACATGGAACTTACTGAGAAAGAAATTTCCTGTAAACACAGAATCCAAGTGCTGGTATGAACTCTCCCCTGACTGTCACAAAAAAATTACCTTTAAGTGGTAATTAGCCCATGAGGAATAAGAAGCAATGGGGGCATATCTGTACTCTTGGAAAACTTAATCTCACTTATACCTCTTGGCTTCACTAAAGTGAAAACAGTTCAAATGAGCCTGAGTTGTTATTCATTCCCATCATTTGATATCAAACTAGCATCTGGAGGTATAAGCCACATTTGAATATTAAGTTTAGTGAAATTCCCCTCTGTCTGCAACTACCTCCTCTATAAATATCCTACTTGTCTCATATGACTGTTGTGAAGTTCAAATAGACAAAATACATGAAAGTGTTTAAAGATGAAGCATTGTATAAATTTAAGTTTATTTGAACATTATTATTTTACTTAGAATCTAAGAATCAAGTACAACTTAAATATGAAGAGCACATACTCTGATATCTAACATAAAGTGTTGTGGTGATGACTAAATGAGTTGTGTAAAATGTTTATTACATATCAAGTGTTTAATAGATGTTAGTTATTTATATTATTTGTAAATAATATCATACCTTTGTCTGTGTTAACTAATAGCTACTAAGTAGTACATGTTAAGTCAATGTCCCAAATAAATTACTAAAGATATTACAGAAAAAAAGATAATTATTCCCATCATTTTGTTTATCTGAAAATATACTCACATTTTTTGACATCCAATTAAAACTGGAGATAGTAAAGAACAGAATGAAGGGATTTTAGTCAACCTCCATCTATGAGTGTTGTGATTAACGGAAATTTGAACTAAGAGCTTTATATTATGCGAACTCAACAATTGTGCTTAATAAACTAACTGGACACCTAATTGTGAGTTTCTTCTAACCTAATTGATGCAAAACTAATTTTATTGGCTTTTCTTTTGCCTATAGCTTTTCTTTTGTCTACAGAAGATATAATCAACTATCAGCTATAGAACAGAAAGTTGTTTTTCATAAAAATTCAGTTTATCTTAGCTAGATTTAAAACACGTGAAAATTGATGATAAATTTGTGATTTTTCTATTTTATTATATAATCAGCTGAATATGTTGTAATATAATTTCATCTAGTTAAATATGAAGTCATCTGTTAAACAATAGTAACTAAAATACTTAACAATGTCAATTTGTATTTAAAAAAAGGGAAAACGAAATTCCCTTCAAATGTTTTCACCTCTAATAGTGGTAAAAAATACAGTTCTTTTTCTGACTTATTATTTATAAACTTATCTTTAAATTTCTGCCATTTAAATGATAATCTTGACATAGTCTTCATATCTGTGGATATCAAATACATTTCTACTTTTCCATAGATTTTCAAGGAGATTCTATTATAATCACAGATTTGGAAACCTTCTTTCCATAGTGTTCATATAATGAGACTGTTAAAATCATTAAAATAAAATAAAAAAAATGGTAATGCAGGTTATTTTCTAGTCAAATAACAGATGCAATTGAAGAATATGCTTTGAAAATTTTAAGTATTCTTTGATCAGTAGTAATAATGAGAAAATAATGAGGCTTAATTCAGGAAGATGACCAAATTAATCCATTTTAACACAAGGTTCAGTGGATATTCCTTGAACTAGAAGAGACTTTAACAATCTTCTAATCCAAACCACTCATTTAACAGGTAAAAGCCAGGAGGTTAAGTGTAATTTTGTATGAGCCAGTAAATTCAAAATCATGGATGCAAAAAGAACAAACTATTACTAGCATCAAGGTCTGTGATACAAAAAGAATTCTGAAAAACATTATCTGAATACTGAGAAGGGAGGAAATTACAGTTCTCATGTGGGGCAGGGCAAGTTAAATTGTACCTAGTAAGGGTACAGTCCTCTGTTTTATTAATAGGGTGCCCCAAGATTGATATCTGCTACCTCTTCAATTTGACTAGCTTCTTTTATCCCTCTGACAATATTAGTACCTCTCTGAGCTGAATGTGATTCTAGTTATATAACTATTAAAGATATAAAAGACCTAAATGTCAGCCAACTGTTTTAATTCCAGAAAGAATTCTTTCCCAACACCAAAAGGGGGAAAAAACTGGCCATGTTGTTTCAGTTTGCTCGTCTTAAAAATAGTATGATCTTGCTGGATTTTGAGAATTACTTTGACTCTATGCAATTTCACTTTATGTGTGAAATTTAGAATTTAGTCTAAGATATGAATCCAAAGTATGTGAATACACAGATTTTAACATGAGACAATCTGTAGTTCATATATAAGAAGCCAAATCTATGTTTGATACACAGTTAATAAACTAAATAAGCTAAGGTAAGCTAAATATAGAATATAGAATAACAACGATAATACTTAATACTTGTTAAATAACACTGTCATGGCAAGAGGTGAACAGGATTGTCTAGTGAAAGATGGTGGTGGATTTCTCTGGGTTGCCTAGCAATGTGCTACAAGGGACAGAAGTCCCCTTTTCCAACAGGATGGACAGCACTTCCCCAGAGTTCTAGGTCCTCTGTGCGCAGGCATGACATTCCACACACAGCTCATATCTAGCTTGAAAGGTTCTCTGCAACTCCCTTGAGCAACAGTTCTTCATTGACAGATTCTCTTCTCTGCCTTCACAGGCCATTATCAAGTTCGCATGGTCTGTTAAAAAAGATGGGTAGAAGGAGGGAACATGGTACTTTTTCCAGAGCACACAGCATGGTGGTTCCAGTTCTGACTGTTCCTGCCCACATTTTTGGAGGCTGAAGGTTCAGGGACTACTGGGTCTCTACTACTAAGTTCACTGCCTCTACTACTAAGTTCACTGCTCTGTGCTACTTGGTACGCAATATGCTGTTTGCCTGCGCTTAGCCTCTCCGGCAGTGCCTGATAACAAGAGTGGTGAAATTTATTAGATTTATAAAAATTGCCTAAAGACAAAAAAGGGCGATGTTTATGTTGTATTAATATTTATAAATATATTTTAAAAGAAAAGTTGATGATACATTAGTTATTCTCTTGTCATGCATCCAGATCTCATCTGGATTTAGTGGTGAGAAGGATTAGACATGAAACTTCATTTTGACTGAGAGGGTCATAGCTTAAAAATATTTGAGGGAACCTGCTATAAAAGTAAAATGAAACCATAATCCTTTCTACTGATCTGTGGTTGAATATGACCAATAACTAGTTGAAGTTTATATGAATGAGTAGAACAGAAGAGGTAAGTAGAAATTATTACGAACTATGAAAAATGCTAATGTTAATATAAAGAGCATATGCATGTAGCTAGAAGATCCCTCACATGAAGCTTGGTTGCTTTCTTCGAGGCTGAAAGAAGAGATGCCATAAACTATAAAACTGGCCTGGGTCAGCTGGGAAGGGTTAAGAAAGTCATTAGTTAGCTTCACAGGTTTTGTGATGAGGAAAACCTTACTACTATGTGCAAAGCACTTACATTATTACATGATACATAGTAAGTGCACAATAAAAGACCATCCTCTCTTCTCCTCCTCCCTTTTCTTTTTCTCCATAACCTGCTTACTCAAAATCTCAGAGATGAGAAACTGCAAGACTGACATACTGTGAAACTCTGCAGCCCGTGTACTCTGGCCATTAAGTGATAATAACTGATATGGTCGGATGCTGCTTATAAGATTTAGCGCTCACCTTAGCATGAATGTCATGGAATACCTTTAGCGTAGAAATGTCGCTTTGGTTTAGCCTCTTCTACTGATACAATTGAAAATTGAGGAAAAAGATTTATTTGGTAAGTAGTGTTTAATAAGCATCAAATTTTGTTAGTTTTTGAAAACAGAAGAAAAACTGAAACACTTTATAAACTTAACTTTATTCTTTAAGAACAAGCAAAGATTTTAAAAGGGTATGCTTTCCTATTTATTTCTGATTGGAAATATTTTATATTCATATGGACAAAAATTCCAACATTAGTAATATTTTCTTAAAATTTAGAAAACTACACAAAGGCATGAAGGAGAGAAACATTTTTAAGACATGACATAGAGTTAAAATCCTCTCTACTTCCCAATTTGCTACATATCAGGACAAATAATCACCATTAATCATGAAATGAATGTGATTTTCCTATTTCATTTAATGTTACATTGAAGAGATTATGCAGTATTTTTCATGCTTTCTAGAATTGCACACAAGTAACATTTTATAGTAGCAGATGTGTGACCTCATATGAAAAATCTGTAAAACCTTTACACGAAAATCACATCTGTCAGTCTCCACTATCATTTTAACTGCAGTTATATGGCTTGCTTCCCGTCTGTGCCAGAGAAGTCAGCTTTGCATGAAAGCTGTTCCAGGAAATTGTGTCTTCTGGATTAGCTAGTTAAGCAAATTGTGCAACTGCCATTGAAACCAAATGTACCCAGCAGACATAATTTCACAAAAGAAGAGGGAAAAAAACCCCACATTTGTACAAAAGTCACAGCTGTTTAACTCTACATTTTGCACTTTTTTCATTAAATTTTTTCCCTTTCTTTATGAACAGTGACAGTTACATTTCTAGTTAGCGACTTTAGGACTTCTTAATATGTTGTTAAGTGCTGTACTATCACAGATTTGATGTCTGTCAGGAAAAATTGGGCTTACTTCTTTGTGCTGCTACATAGAGTGGAAACTTGGTCCATCTGCCCTGTTTTCAGATGAAATAAAAGATTTTTCAGTAGGAGTATAAGCTCTACAGTCAGACTGCCTGAGTACAAAATAGGGCCATCCCTCTCACTACTGTGAGATACTGGATAAGTTCACATCATCGGCTCAGGTAGCTTTACCTGTAAACGTAAGATAATTGATCTCATCATCCCATAGGGAGGAGTACAAATGTGATACAGACTATTGAACATCTAGTCTACTTCTTAGCACAGCACACCGTTAATGTTAAATATTTTGATGATAAGATGATGATGTTGATTATTTTGTAACTTTTGAATATATTAAACCTATCATCTTAAAATCGAATTTGTCCAGTACAGAATGATGGCATCCTAGGGTAGTATCAGTAATAGTGGCCAACATTATTCAGTCCAGGATTTTCATTTTCCAGTTGTATAAATATTTTCCTGCTAGTGACTGCTGGAATTCTAACCTGTTTGTCTGTAACCGTCAGAAAAATGAGTATTTGTGTAAGTGATCCAGAGGCACAATGCTGACTTCAATCTGACGTGCCATGTTGATGACAGAGCCTACTCTGAGACTTCTGCCCCGAGTTGCTGGTCTCTCTGAGGAGAGGAACTGACTGCTAAGCTGGATTTCCAGTGCTCTTACACTGGAAAGTGAAATGGTTTCCAGATTTTGTAACCAGCACTTGTAACTGTGTAAATGAATGTGTAATTAAGCAAAAATAACAGTTCTATAGAGAACCCATTGGCCATCATAACTAATAAAATTAGTGAATACACATTTTCTTGACTATAGACTTAAAATAGACCACAATGCCTTTTATATCATCTAAATATGTATACCTAAATTACTATTAAAATTAAATACTAAAATTAGAATTCCTTAAGAAATGGACATTAATGTTATCACTAATAATTATAAAGCATCATAATATAAGCATATTCTATCTTTATGATATTGATAATAAAAATTGGGTTAAATTAGATAATTACTGGTTTTTTCCATTAAGTTAGCTATAAAAAACTATCTTTGTTGTGATGGAAGATATATATAATATCAAGTAATATTTATATTATACAGTATATATTGAGATATCATAATTGGTTTGATCAGGTGAATTGGTTTCCATATTCTGTAACCAGAATCTTTAATTATATAAATAAATGTGTAAATAAAAATGAGAGTTCTTCGATGAATTTTTTTCTAAAGGATATTTCTAAGAAATATTGGGATATGATTCTACTTAAAGTTATCTTGAGGTATAAACTATTTGTCTCAGTTTTCTGGTTGATCTGATGTATCTACATGCCTAGTTATTGGAAATGGCATACCTTGTAGAACCATGTAATGGCAAAAAGGTCATAAGTAGTAGAATTGGATACAACTTGAAGGAAGTTAAACTATTTGACTCACTGTCACCTATATCTGTGATCTCACAATTACTTGAAATCTAAAACTATTAAATATGTTAGTTTGATCTCATTATAGAAACATAATTTCTTTACTACGGTGGTGACATATGAAAAAAAATGTGTAGAAATGTATAAATAAATATAATTTAAACTGAAACAAAAATAAGACAACCATTTGAAAGATCAAGATAACAAAAATTTTCTTTTAGGGTTATAACCAACGTTTATTTCAATAATTAACTACTGGACTCTACCAGCAGCAGGTCTATACTTGAGCATGCATCTCACTTATCAAAAAGGAGGAAGTATTGCTCTCTGATATGCACCTCATCTTCATAATATAAAGTTAGAGAAAGGTTTGAATTAAAAACCATTTCTCACACTGGGGGTCAATTTGAAAGGAATTGAGGACATGGAATAACGCTGAAAAATAAGAATAGGGCATGGGTTAGCAAGCTGTGATCTGCAGGTAAAATTCAGCCTATTGCCTATTTTTGTAAATAAAGTTTTATTGAAATATAGCTACACCCATTCCTTTAAATGATGTCTATAACTGATTTCAGGCTACATGGCAGGGTTGAATATTTGTAACAGAGGTTGTATGCTCTCTGTGTTCCTAACTCCCCAAATATTTGCTATCTGCCAATAATTAAACTAAGGAAAAGGTTCTTATTCAACAAATTTTTCAACATAGTTTTTTATTAAAGATGAGATATGGTATGCTACATACTTTAGTTCTCTTTCCTTATCTTGTATTTCAGCATGGTTCCTTGGATTTTGGAGACAATGGCTTAGGTCAGTATAGTCTTATTCAGTGATTTAAGACAAGCTAATATTTATTGGAAACAGTTAATGTTGATAAATTTATACAAAAACTACAGCAGCATTATTATTAAAATATATGTATATTTTAATTGATTAACAATATAGTGAGACTAAAACTTACTTGTTTTTAGCGAGTGTCAACATTACATCAGAGCATCAGAAAGTATGTTGGAAGATGGCATGTGGTGAATTCACCTTGAATGAAAATCACCATGTTGCCAAAATTGGAGTTTTTCCAAATTAAGATGGTGGGTCAAAGTGTGCAAGACAAGTCTCAAAAGAAGATACTCAGGAAGCTTATTGGTCTCTCTTATATCTAGTGCAAAAGAAGGGCTTGATACCTAGTTAAATATTAGTAACTAATTATTACAAAAACAATTTAGCAATATACCACCTGTCTTTAAGCCCTTGTTCAACTGGATTATTGTTATCAAACAGAATTTGATTAGTGAAAATAAGAGTTAAATCTCAGCAAGTTATCTTTTCTAACCTCTAGATTTCTTGGGTAGCACAATTTTTATAAGGAATATGTAGGCTTTTTAATTTACCAAAATAATATAAATGTTGCACAATAGATAGGAATATAAAAACCCTATCAGAAGAGAGGGCTCTAGAAAAACACATCACATATTTTACTTTTGAAAATAATAAATATTATTTGATTTTCCTAAGGAAAAATAGTACATAATTTAATCTTTAACACTGGGTTCATTCTAGATAAAATGATACAGAGGGGATAACTCACATTATGCTGATACATTAAGGCACTGCACACTTCAATAGATAACAATATGCTCTACAAAAAATTACTGATTTGAAATGGGGTATTAAAAAAATGAAAACTTAAATTTTATTTCGTCCCTCAACTGGAAAATATTAATTGACTTTGTTTAATTGACTTTGAAATCTGGTTTAATAGAACATGTCTTTTGCACAACTAGTCATCTCTCAACATTTTGATTGCAAAATGAAAGTCATTTTCTTTGATATCTTTAATTATCACTCATTTAGAGGACAGTGTGAAAAGCACTTTTCCACTTGGTGTTTTAAAATCATGAGGCAAAGTAAAGAATGGCAAATTAGCCAGCTGGAGAGGCAAGAAACAGCTAGGCTAGTGCTGCTGGAGTCTTTGTGGATACCGCAAGTAAGATGAAAAAGAAATAAAGGGGCTGTTAGCCACACATGCTCAATAAGTGAAATACTAACACAATTTCACAACACATTAATAACAAGTTAATATCACATTTAGAGACTTACTCAACATAATAAGTGCCATATATAGGATCATCAATTTTTTCCCAGCCATATGGAAGCTCTGAAAAATAAAAAGTTACTTCTTTCAGTAAATAAGTAATAGATATCACAATTTCTAATAAAAAGTCATATAATTTAATTGTTCATAGATTGCAGAAATTGTCTACCAACATCAGAAAGCATACAGAGTCAGCATCAAATTTCAGACACATATTGTAGAAACTATAAGAAGCACTGACTTGAAAACTGAGAGTTAAAACACAGAGCTTTTCCTCACTGCAGATATACTGCTGGGTCTAGCTGTTTATTCCATACAAGGCAGTTGGATGGCACATCATCATGTTATCACCACTCAAGGCAAGACAGAAAGAAAATCACTTTCCTGAAAGTGCATACAGCTTTCTTATTTATTTGTATTGTTAAAAGAAACATTTCAGGATAAATATCATATTTTCAAAATATATTTCAAGGATAGAAAATTCCTTCTGATGACTGAAACAAAGACATTTTAAAGCCTCAATTGATATCCCACAGTTCTAGATGGTTAACTGAAGTTCTCTCCACATGGGTCGGAATTTGAATGCTGCCAATGTACTTTCTCTGCATATATTTTTATAAAGTCTAAAATTCTAAACACTTTTCTTAACCATATGGGTCATATTTTCCTTTCTCAATGGCTAATTTTTGATGAAAACACATATATACACATATTTAAAATATTAATGATAATATAAATGCTACCACAGGCAAAAACATGCTGTCTTAAAACCAGGCTTTGATTCAAATACTGTTTTTCAAATACATTGAGCCCTTATAATTATCAATGCCTATAAATACAAGGAATATTTTTTTATTGGTAGATGTTAAATACATATATGTAATTAGAAATCTAAGTAAGATATAGTGACATGCTTTAAATAATATATTTAAGCAAAATTAAGCATTTTATATAAGTTTATTAAAGTTAATAACACATGTTCATTGTAGACAAAACAGTTATAGCAAGAAAGTTAGAATTCCCTATAATACTGTCATCTAGTGATAATCACTTAAACTTTTGGTGACTATATTGGTGACTCTCTCTCTCTCTCTCTCTCTCTCTCTCTCTCTCTCTCTCTATACATCTTCCAACATGAGTGGGTTTTGTTGCACAATATCACTTTTCAAGTGGCACTTGCATCAGTGTTATGCTAAAATCGATATAATTCTACAAGTCTACTATTGAACACAAGTGACATTCCAGTTTTTACCTCTGATAAATCATGTGTTGGATTTACCTAAACCTAAACTTTCATCACTTTCCTAGTAATTTAGTAATGATAATTTCCTAGAGATAAACTTTTGATTAAAGTGAAAGCACTCTTTTATGACTTTTGCTATATATTATCAGATTAGCCACCTTCCTTTCTTCTCACAAAAGAGGACCAATTTATATTCTCATTGAGAGTTTATGAGTGACTTTGTTTCTCTACCATCAAAATAAAAATATCTATAATTCCACATCCAAAACTTGGAGGTACAGATAGGTTTTGGAATGTAGATTTTTACAATGAGGAAAGTTAATGTGATGCTTTCTATTTCACAATGCTCCTGTAGAGTCTGGAAAGTAAATTATAATAGAACATATGAGTATTTATGCAACCAAATGTACGTAATTCACATTAAGAAGAATACATGAGGACTACCTCTTATTAGCACTGGTTTGTTGCCACTGTGTCCAGGTCAGATCACTTTTTACTGGAAAATTCAGCTTTTGGATTTTGGCTAAATATATAAAATACTGTGTATCATTATTTTTAAAAAATCACCAAACTGATTTTAAAATAAAGTTCATAGGCATTTTACTTTTCTTGGATTTATAACTTGTTTAACATTATTTTCATTTGTCCATCCACTGTCAATTTTTTCTTTTTTATATTTTTCATATATTTTATGGCCAATTAATAAGAACTGTTTTTACTTTGTAAGGATATCGATCCCTTAAAATATCTTACATATGTTTTAAGAGCTTGTTTAGATGCTCATTTTGTTGAACATTTTCCTTAACACATAGAAGTTTTAGATTTTATTTGGTAAATTTTTCAGGGTTTTCTGTTATGACTTTTATCATTGGAGCTTAGTTTAAATACTGAAGTTTTTCTACTATTTTCTTTTTCTTGTAAATATAAAGTCTAGACTCTGACTTGAATAATTTTAAGATTAATCTTATCTTAATAAACTTAAGACACCAAATTGTGGACTATTTTAAGAACTTGTTTCAGAATAATATGAGCATATATTTATGGAGTATTTTCTATGTACTAGTTACTGATGAATTCCATGTACCAATTCATTTTATCCAACACAAGATTTGAAATCCTTATACTAAGTTTCCAGTGGTCTTACTCAATTTAGACATTAAACACTATGATCAATATAGTCTAAACAGCATTTAATTTAGATTGAGGAGAATAATTACGCAGATGGTTTATACCAAATCCCCCAGCTACTGGAGAATTTGACTAGTATCTATCATGCACCTTTTATGAGCAGCTGAAGTAAAATAGCATAAACAGGACAACCATAGATAGTATAGATATTTATTATTAATTTGGCTGAATATATGGAGTCATATTTATGACACATTCAATATTATCTCATGAATAAAATAGCATGTAAGACCATGATGTTTGATAACATGTAGAGTAAAAGCCTAACAGGGTTACTTTTATGAATACTAGTTCTGTATCATGACATGTTTTATAGAATCATTTCATGGGCAAATTAAAGGAACATATAGTTTATTATGTAACTATTCCTTCACTTATGCTTTATCTCTTGGCTCTGTTTTTTTTTTTTTAAACTAAATCACTAATTCTAAGAAAGGATCCCAGAAGTACAGAGTTCATGGATTCTTTACTTTCAGATATACAACGCCAAAGGTTCTGGTAACAATTCATTTATTTGTTCCCACTTGCCATACAATGTATTCATCATAATTTATGGGGAATATGATTTGCTTTCCATTGATATTTTATTTGCTTGTACATTTCAGATTTCAAAAATAAAATATTAATTCATACTGAAGCAAAGTCATTAAAAAAAATTATACATAATATAAACTATTAGGAATTCCAGCCAAGATGGTGACCTGGTAGGACTGAGACACATGTCCTCTGCAAAGAGCAACTAAAATTCAACTGTTTTCCAGAAAAAAAAAAAAACCTAGGAAAAGTAGGCACCTAGGAAAAGATACTGCAGCAATTACGACAACAGAGGGTAGGCAAAAACATGTGGGTTCAGAGCTACATGAAAAATTGAGACTCTGCATTTTGACCTCGGTGGAGGGGGTGAATCTTTGAGAGGAAATGACCCTCCCAGGAATCACAAAACAGTGGAGACCCCCTCACCCCCCACCCCCTGCTGGAATCTAGAAACTGAGTGAGGATTGGGAGGGTGGGTATAGGTATAGGGCAGAAAGAGGCACCAGTACCCCGGCTGCTTGAATAGGAGGCCTGGAGAGTCATGGGTGTCACCTTAACTGGAAGGCAGTGAAGGGAATTTACATACTATTTGGGAGCAGCAGAACCCACCCACTGGAAATCCCACCAACTAGAAATCCGCCCTCAGGCTTAACCATCAATACTACCCAGGAGTGCTACCTTGTGGGTGTAGGTGAAATTGCAGCCTGATTGCCAATTGTGTGTCCACAACAAGGTGATCATTGTGGTTGGGAAATGGGATGCTAGGGGAAGGCTCTGTATTGCCTACACAAATTACAACCCCATAGGTGGCACTTTCAGGTAGCAACAGAGGGCCCACATAAGAACTTCAAAAAATCCAACCAGTGGCAATGACATAAAACTCAAGAAAATCCCAGTGTCCATACCAAGATTCAGGTTTACTCAGTGCAAGTCAATACCCTATACAAGGCCATCACTGCAGGAAAACAGTCCACAGAAATATAAACAAAATGCCAAACAGGGCAAAGACAGAGAAATATATGTGAAATGATGGATCCAATCAAAAACCCTGAGGAAAATCTGAATGCAAAATTCATCAGCAAACTACCTGAGGATGAATTTAGGGTAACAGTGATAAACATCCTCATGGAAATCAAGAAAACAATAGAGGAAGGGAAAGACAACAACAAAAATAAGAGAGAAGAAATGAAGCAGCTCAAAACAGATGTCAAAGAAATAAAGAACACAATAGCTGACCTACAGAATTCAATAGAGGGACACAAGAGTTGGATGGATGAATCCTCCAATAGAATTGGTGAGCTGGAAGATGGAGTAGAGGAATGCACTCAGGCAGACCAGCAAAGAGATAAAATAATGCAAAAAAAAAATGAAAACAGCATTTGAGACCTGTGAGATAACATCAAAAGAAACAACATTCACATTATAGGGGTCTCAGAAGGAGAAGAGAGAGAAAAGGAGGCAGAAACTGTATTTGAAGAAATAATAGCTGAGAATTTCCTTAACTTGAAGAATGAAGTGGGATTCCAGACTGAGGAAACTCAGAGTCCCTAATAAAAGAAACTCAAGGAGATCTACACTAAGACACATTGTCATTAAATTGTCAAAAATATAAGATAAAGATAAAATATTAAAAGCATCCAGAGAAAAATGAGTCACATATAAAAGAATCCCCATAGATTGTCAGCAAATTTCTCAAGTGAAACTCTACAGGTTAGGAGGGAATGGCATGATATATTCAAAAGAAAGAAAGCAAAGAATTTTCAGCCTAGGATATTATAGCCTAGATTATCATTCGGAATTGAAGGAATGATAAAAAGCTTTTCCAATAATCAAAAAAGGAATTTATCACCACAAAACCAGTTCTTAAAAAAAATACTAAAAGATGCTATGTAAAATATAAAGAAAACTCACTTTAGTGAGTTTAGCTATTAGTGATTCTTGATTGATATCTTAAGAAAAATAATACATTGTAGTTCATTTATAAAGAACTTTCATTTTAGATTATTTGTAAATAATGGATGAATGTTAACAAGAAACCAGTAAGAGATACATATATTGCTTCATTTGTAAATATGGTAGAATGGGTAATAAAATCTACAGTTTAAAAAGGTATATATGTAGGAAGGCGGGGGTGGGAAAATCATGTAAAAAGGGGTTAATTATATGGTGACTATATTAATATATAGATGTTGATTTACGATACACACCTTAAACTAATATAATGTCATGATGACATATTTCTTCAATTAAAATGTAAAGGTGTATATATATCTTTATATATTTACTTATGAATATCCATTTGTATATACATATATACTTGCATTTGAATCTGTATGTGAATATATGTGTTTGTGGGTATTCTTAATAACATATTTCTTGAGCAGCTAAGAAAGATCTAGGCTAGAATGCTAATGAAAACACATGTTTTCTTCACTTATAAAAAAAACAAGTCATCACATAAACAAGATTATAAACTGAAGAGAATATATTTAGATGATGAAAAGTTGAGAATCATCTTCCACTATGCAAAGTGAACTACTGGATTTGAATTAGCTTTTAAAAACAATTGCTTCTTTTCCAAATTAAACTAACATGAAAAAAAATACAATTTTGTGCTATTTGTACAATCGGGAAATCATCTAGCTTGGAGCTCTTGGGTCTGAGTTATTTAGAATACTGTATTCAATAACACCTGACAAATTTGCAGATGATTAAGGTCTCACTGATGAAAGGATAACATATACTATGCCACAGGGAAAAACAAACACAAGATCAGCAAGGTTAATGCGGTATCAAAAACAGTTTTAACTGATATTTTCTTCAGGGCATGGAAACATGGAAAAAATTCAGTGATTACATATTCCTATAGTGAACCACCCTGCAAAAGTCTGAGTAAATGTGTAGATTAATTTGCAGTCAGACATATAAGGTTTGTAAAATTGCAATACAATCAAGAGACTAAATGGAAATCTAGTTCTTCTTGGATTCTGCCATAGTCACCATGCTATAATTTTTAGTTACTTTTGTTTTTACAAATTAAAAAAAAAAAAATGTTAGCTCCATTTTCAAGCAGAAAATCAAGCCACTTTTATACTAACTCATAAAAAGTAGTTCAGGATGCAACATGGAGATGTGCAAAATCCAAGAACAGGATTTCTAATGGAAATAGGACCCAAAATACTGGAAAGTTATAAGGACCTCAGATACACTATCTCAGAATATGTCAGAGGATTCTTTTTGCTGGTCTCACTTTGTCTTTTCAATTATGCCCTTTACTTGAGTCTCTCAGTTTCAGGTCACTGTATTCAACTCTTCTTTTGGCTACTTCTGATTGCTCATTTCACATATTTCTTAGAATGGTAACTCCATACTTTACTGTCATTTTTATCTCAAGCACTGCTCCTGCTACTTTTATATCTCAGTCTCCCCATTCTGTATCTCATCCCCTCAAAGAATCCAAGAATTCCGTCCATTTTCTCCAGAATAGACCTAAGTTACTTGACCTGGCAGTGATGATTGCCCTCAGTCAAGACTCCACCCAGAGAATAATTAGGTATGGCTGGGGGCTGTGTCCCTTTGGTTGACACAGAGCCACACCTGGCAGACACAAATGAAAGGACATTCTATAAATAGCAGGTTCTCTTCAAAAGTGTCAAGGTCACTAACTAGAAAGACAGACTGAGGTAC
This sequence comes from Solenodon paradoxus, assembly GCA_004363575.1. Classification (NCBI taxonomy): domain Eukaryota; kingdom Metazoa; phylum Chordata; class Mammalia; order Eulipotyphla; family Solenodontidae; genus Solenodon; species Solenodon paradoxus. Next base: position 518,350 of record RJWH01000932.1, read on the forward strand.
TGTCACAGATTGAGGACACTATGATGACATGAAAGTTAAGTGCACTGTAAAATCTGAATTGTTCTGAACCAGATAAAGGATGTTGTTAGTGGGACAAATAGCAAAATTCCAATAAGGCTATAAATTAATAGTTTACTTGAATATTAATCTTCTGGGCCATTAACTGTACTCTGAAATATGTTAATGTTAAGGAAAGCTAGGTGAAAGGTATATGGAAACACTTCGTACTATTTTTATATTTTTTGAAGCTTAAAATAAGTTAAAAATGAAAGCACTGATAGACACTATTTCACAGTACACCCTGGTAGCATAATGGATTAGTCCACTTTCTCTGGCTAAGCTCACTCCACATATATCCTTGGTTTGAGGTCGGGGGCAACAAATGAAAATGAACAACTAAACACAATAAATAAAAATGCTGCTTCCTCCTCTCTTTTCTTGACTGATTTCTATGAATAGTTTATTAATTTATTCAATAAAATATATAACATTGGACTCATTTATATTGTATTGAGTTTTTAAACAAAATGAGAATGAAGGACTTTAGCATTTATAGATATATATATATATTTTTTTTTTTTACATTTATTTAGTTTGTCAAGAGACATTTCCAAGTAAGCAACTTTTTATTTTGCTATCTTACCTTTTTATTTTTCTATTGTCTATCTTTCTGCTCACTGGAAAAAAATAGGTAAATACCACTTTCACAATGAAGTATGACTGTATCTTGCATCCTAGAAGATACAAGTTCAATCAGAGAAGTTCATCATTTTAGTCAGGTTTTGTTCCTTTTGGGGGAGGCAGAGTCTTTTATGGGGCGGAAAACAGCTTATGATAATTTATGTAAGTTGTGTATAGGTGCATCTCAATGGGCATCTTAAAATTCACTCCAAAGCCGGGAAGGCAGATCAATTTAGGAAGCATATAAAATACTAAGATACTGGAGACAGGACATGGACTATTTCCTTCAACTGTATATTATTTTATTTGAACTAGTCTTAAAAATGAAAAAATAAAACTGAGACTCTTGCTATTGTTTTAGAGGCAGTAGCATTACAAGAGAATATAAGAAACATACAAAATTTCTCTAGGTACAGTAATATAGCACAAGGTATATAATATAGCAACAGCTAATGCAGATATCAAAATCTTATTCTCCATTGTGTTAGGCTGGCCCAGAAGGACAAAATGGCCGCCCAGAAGGACAAAATGGCGGCCCAGAAGGACAAAATGGCGTCCATACCCGGGAAAAGAAGCTGACGAAACCACACCTGGAATCACAGGACCAATCCCCAATCGCCACGTATGAAGCCCGCGAAATTCTTCTGCTTAAAGATCGCGCTTCCCTTTGTTGGGGCGCAACTTCCCCGGCCCTCGTTCTGCGGACCGGGGAACCTCGCCCGGGTGCGCAAACCCCAATAAAGCCCTGGCTATTCGACTTTTTGTCTAATTGACTTTCTTTCCTCATGGAGCTCAGAAAAAACCTTTCATTTTGGTGCTGAATCCCGGGTGGAGTTGTTGTCTGCTTAGGACCGCTCCTCTCCCTGCTCCCCGAGGAGGCCTCGTGGCCACCCCTCCCGTCCAGACTACGAACCAGGGTAAGTGCCACTGTCCCAAATTTTTTGGTCCCCAACCGCTGAATCCGGGCCCCTGGGTACTGATACCGAGAGACTGCTCTCACGGAAAATCGCAGCGCTGCGTCAGGGTGACCCTGTCTGGAGAGACTGCTCTCCTCCTCCGTAACCGGGATCTGAGTCAAGGAGACGTCCCTGCACTCAGACTCCCATTTGTCTGACCGGCTCAACAGACTGGGTTGAGGGACGCCAATTCCCTATCTGTGGTTCCTTGGGGACCAAAAATGGGAGGGCAAGATGACGGCCAGGCCGTTATACCAGCCCGATACTTTCGAATTCGCTACCCTGATGGACTTAGACAATTTCTGCCCATAGACCGGGAAATGGCCTGAGGTTGCCTACATCCAGGGCTTTTGGACTTTGCGCTCCTGCCCCCACCCCTGCGCTCGGCGCTCCACTGCCCGGGTTCTCCTTGCCCGCGGCGGTTGGGAGCCTGGCCGACCTTCGGAACCCTCTGCTCCGGAGCGTCCTTCCTCCTTCTCTGACTCTCCCGAGGGTCTCGCCTCTCCTCCTCCTCCTCCTCCCTCCCCCTATCAGCCCTGCTCCACTGCCCGGTTCTCCTTGCCCTCGGTGGTTCGGAGCCTGGCTGACCTTCCGAACCCTCTGCTCCAGAACTCCCTTCCGCTTTCTCTGACTCCCCTGAAGGTCTCGCCTCTCCTCCTCCTCCTCCCTTCCCCTATCAGCAACAGCCAAGCCCTCCTACTCCTACTCCTACTCCGGCTTTGTTCCTTAACAGGCTAACCGAGGCCATGTTACTCCGTACCCGCTTAGATCCAACATCTAATGCTGGGGGAACTGTTCTGGCTATTCATTTTATCTCCCAGTCAGCCCCAGACATCCAAAAAAAAACCTGAAAAAGGCCAAGGATGGTCCCCAAACCCCCATCCGAGATCTGGTGAATATGGCATTTAAGGTTTTTAATAATCAGGAAGCAGAGGCTGAGGCTGCCCGCCAGGTGCGCCTACAGCAAAAGGCAGCCCTGCAGACCCAGGCTATGCTGGTGGCCCTGCGGCCGGTGGTGATGGGGGCAAAGCCCAACCCTGGCTGCCAAGGAGGCCTTGCCCAGACTGCCGGCAGCTCGGCCACTGGAAGGATGCTTGTCCCCTTAAGAGCTCGTCCCCGGCGCCTCCACGCAGAGAATTAGCTCAAGGCGCGAACTCGCCTCTGGCCACATCGGAGCTCCTTGGGCTTCTGAATGCCGCCCCACCCTCGCAGAGCCCAGGGTAACATTGCAGGTAGCGGGTAAGTCTATCTTTTCTCGTGGACACGGGGGCTGCCTACTCTGTTTTACCGTTTTGTTTTGTTTTTTCTAGACCCCTAGTTCCTTCCCAGATCTTGGTAATGGGGGTAGACGGGACCCATCTTGCCTCCAAGGGACCCCTCCACCTAACTGTAACCTGGACGGTTCCCGTTCTCCCATTCCTTCCTTATCATCACCAGACAGGTTAATGTAAATCCCTTGGGGCATGAATAGCACCCGCCCAGTGCCTCTCTGCAGGGGCTTGTGAATCTTTGATTCCTGTATGGTCTGCGGCAGCTGCTTGCTGATCCA
>RJWH01000933.1:0-100918 GCA_004363575.1 Solenodon paradoxus
TGCCCTGCCCTTATTGGACTTATTACTACATATTCTATAACTTAATCTCTGTATATAACTATAATTAAAAATATCCTTACCTTGGAAAAAAATACCTTTATATAGCAATATTGTATTTATCTTATTAGATCATGATGTTTATTTTCTCAGCACTTGGATAGCGTTGATATTAATATGGGAAGTTAATGCTTGTTAAATAGAATATATATATATATTTATATTTAGTGGATCTTTCTAATTTCTTACATTATTATATTAAATAATAGCTTCAATTTGGGATTTTCCTATTTTGGTTCTTTCTTTGCTAAATGATTTTTTTTTGTTGTTCTTCTTTTCCTAATGGAACCTTTCAAAAAATACTACTTGACGCTTAATTGTTTAATGTAATATTAATGTAATATTAATTACATAGGCTTTTGGTACTCTAAAGAGGTATGAGACATTGTCTCTGTCCAAAGAAGACTTCTAAACCCATTAAGATGTCAGGATCTAGGACTGCAGATGGATTTCAGTAGACATAGCTTTTGCTTAAATGTACAGGGATTAGGAAACTGAACAAGTAATATGATTAGAACTTAAAATGATAATCAAATGCTGCAGTGAAGCTAATATCATGTATTTAATGATATGTAACACATGTAGACTTAATATTTAAAATGTTAACTATTTTCAAACAACCTTAAAGGGTTTTGGCCTAAAATAATGTATAATTTTGCTGAAGTAAAAAATCTTGAACCACACATCTTTGAGGCTGATATGTGGGAAGGAAGCACCAGGCTAGTAAGTGTAAGGATAGAGCAGAGGCCCATATCCTAGCGATTGGCTCAGCTCTTTTTCTGCTCATCTGGAGCAGAGTTCATCTTCAGGAATAGTGGCAGGTCAGGTAGGAAGGTAGTTTGGTGCCAGAAAGTGATTGGTTGAGAAGATATACTTGGGCAAATTGACATTTTTCATTGATGTTTTTTAATTTACTGAAAATCACTGTCAGGTTTTTATTGTTGTTGTTTGTTTGTTTAAAAAAAGAATAAACATGATAATATGATGAATTCCCCTATACCTACCACCCAGCCCCAGTAACCACCAACACTTAGTTAACCCTACCCCATCCATTTTTGACTTTCCTGTATTATCTTGACATAAATCGTAGGTGTTTCACATTTCACTTTATAGATACTTCAGTACGTATCCCTAAAAATAAGGAATTAAAAAAAAAACAAATCTATTAACATTGGGGGGGGGGGTCCTAAGTCTATGTCCTTGGTGGGGGTGTTGTCTTTGAGTGTCTAAAATTCTATGCAAATTTTGTCTTCATGTGCTTGTGTGAATTTGACTGGATATAGTGCCCCTCTCCTTCATAGATCCTCAGAAGTTTCATGATCCCCAAAGGGCAAAAACCATTGATATTCTTGTATTCAGAACCATGTACAGATAATAGAGCAGGGAGAAACATCAAGGAAGAGATATCAGCTCCTATAAATAGCACAGGCATTTATTTCATGTTTAATCTGTCATAGGGTTACATGATGAAAAAAGGTCATAGACGGAAAAACTGGACTGAACGTTGGTTTGTCCTAAAACCCAACATAATTTCTTACTATGTGAGTGAGGATCTGAAAGAAAAGAAAGGAGACATTCTCTTGGATGAGAACTGTTACGTAGAGGTAAGTCTGTTAAGTCTTTGCATGGTTTACCCAGTGCTGCCCCCTGCTGCTCAAGTAGTTTCTCGTCCTTCTGGGCTCTGGAACCTTAAAATACTCCCTGTATTTGCATTTTCAACGTACTATAGGCATATAGCTGCCATTGCTTCTGAACCAAAAATTAAAGATAATTGATAAAATTTTTCTAAGTGAATTAGTTTTCTGTATTATACTTGTGAGCAAAATATAGAGGTCAAATTTCACTTATACATTTAGGTCATCGATTTTGAAGAAAATGGAGTCATAAAGAGAAAATAAAAGTTCCGTAAGAGAATGTGTGAACGCATTACTATATTAGAAAATCTGGGCCATTCTGAGTGCAATAAATAAAACAAAAGATGTGAGCATTCCCTTTGAATACTTTGGTTGACTTTTAGGATATTTTATTAACATCTATTGCTTCTGTGAAGAACTGGAGTCCTCAATAACATGAAATTTTGGGTTTTTAATTTATATTTGAATGATCACCACATTTGTACTGTTGAAAAACATTTAAAATACCTACATTTATATATAATAAGGTATTTTGATGGATCAGACATATTAAGTATTAATGTCTTAGTGTAGCAATGCCCGCTAAGGGGCCTCTTTAGATTCGACTAAACGTGGAGATTCGCTAGATTATCTTAGGTCATGCCAGTCCACTTATACAGAGATACAGCTTGCTAACACCTCTGAGTCTAGAAGGCCGCTGTGAATTCATCCCCACTTGATACCTCATAGTCCACAGGAGTCAATACTCATTGTATCAATTCCAGGATTCCTGGAAGGAATGTGCTCTGGTACAGTTGTCACTGTTGAGCGCTGTCCTGTTGAGCGCTGATTGTTCTTCTAGTCCAGACGCAGTACATTAATCATGGGTCACTGTTACAATAAGTAATGTTGCCTAGGAAACAGCATTAGTAAATCATCAATATGCATTTCTAGATATTTTTCATCACCTCTGAGATTCAGCCAGATTTTTCTAAATAATTAAGATTCAACTTAACGTTAATACTTAAAAATACAACCTTGAAGAACTAAGTTTGCTTTCTGTTTTAGTCCTTGCCTGACAAAGATGGAAAGAAATGCCTTTTTCTCATAAAATGTCTTGACAAGACTTTTGAAATCAGTGCTTCAGATAAGAAGAAGAAACAGGAATGGATTCAGGGTAAGATAATTTTTATTTGTCAGCATGTAACTTAAAAGCTCTGACTTTTTAGTTTTTGAATTTCATTAGAGATATTAAGGCATTTTTTCCTCATTGTCTATATTTTTTTTGTGCATGTGACATAGTAAAGAAAAACAAGTTAAAAGAGTTCCCAAATGTTTTATCAATTTTATTTGCCTAATAAACTTGTAGGAAAGTTATAAGCTACACACTTTAGGTTTTATTTACTCTTACTAATTTAAAGATTATAGACTTTTTTTCACTTAAGAACTATGAAAACAATCTTGAGTTTAAAGTGACAATCTTGAATTTTTAATAATATGTGTAATAGCAGAGGAATTAGACAATGTTTTTTGAATATTTTGAGTAATTTTTAGACTCTTTCACTTTTATAGGAGATCACTTATTTCACATAATCATCTCAAGACCACAAACTTTTTTTTAAAAGGAAAGATGCAGACAGGAATGAAGGTGTGCAGACAACAGGGAGGAAGAGAGAGAGGGAAGAAGTGTTTTTATTTATTTTATTTAGTTGTTCATCTTGCCTGTGGGAACCCAAGACCTTGGGATGTAAGTGAACTGCGCCCAGTGGACTAAACTGCTAGGCCACCAGGAGGTGCCAAGACCACAGACTTTTGATTTACTAAACTTTCATTTTTAAGATTTTATTAAATTAAGTATTATTCCAAAAATTAGTAAAGAATGAAACATTATATGAGTTTTTCTTTTTTTTCTTTTTTTTTAAGAGAGAAAGGGAGGGAAGGAGGGAGAGAGGACGGGGAAGAAGAAGCATCTCGATTTACTTAGTTGTTCATTTTGGGGTCTTAAACTAGTTCCAGGGGCTTTACATGGTTTTCGTGCCAGTGTCTCAGCCCTGAGCCACAGGAGCACACCTATAAATACATTTGTTTAAGAACAAAAGAGGATTCTAGGTGTGCCCTGGCGGAGTAGTGGTTACGTCTGCTGTGTCCCAAGGACTCGGTTCATGTCCGGGTTGGGTCGGGGACAGCCAAGACGATGAACAGTTACATAAAAATAAAATAAACTGCTTCTTCCTCCTCCCTTCCTGCCTGTTTGCCCGCTTGACTTCATTCCTGCCTGCACCTTTCCTTTTTTTTTTTTAAAGGAGGCAGTACATTATATTCCTGTATAGGTAGATTTATGCAATACTGAAAATTGTGTGTGTGTGTGAGTGTGTGTGAGTGTGTGTGTGTGTGTGTGTGTGTGTGTGTGTGTGTGTGTTTAAGATTTTAAGGCAAGTGTACCTGGGCTTAACTTTTCTTCCTGGGTCACTTGGGTTGAGTTATAAATTTTGTAATGGCTTTCCTCTTTTGTGGAATGGGGATAATAATAGTACCTATCTCTCAGGTACTCAGGTACTGAGGGTTAATAATTAGATAATGAAGATATATACTTGTATTTTTTTTAATAACACATCATTGCAGATATGTCTGTCGTACAACCTAATAGGCTGTTAATTGGGCAATGGTAGAATAAATTATGGTACAGCCACACAATGGAATGCTGTGCGGTGTTAGTTTGTGTTCTTTTTTTGTTTAAGTGCAGGCAGGAATGAAGGTGAGTAGAGGCAGGCAGAAAGAGAGGGGAAGAAGCACTTGATTTTATTCAGTTGATCATCTTGGTTGTTCACCCCAGCCCCAGGCCATGAACCCAGGTCCTTGGGATGTATGTGGGCTGCGTTCTCGGCCGGCTGACCAAATGGCTGCTCCACCAGGGCGTACCGGCCATGTAGGGTGTTATGTACTGAGATGGAAAACTCCTCAAGATGAATTCAGCTAACAGGCAAGAGTCAGAAGAGTGTGTTATACCGCTTGTATCAAAAGAAGGTAGAAGGTTTATGTAGATATTCATCTTTGTATGCTGAAAGTATTTCAGGAAAGATGAGTAAGAAACTCAGCATTAACTGCTAGTGAAAAGGCAAATTCAGTACTTGGGGCTAGGAGTAGAAGGCAGGCTTTTCTACATGCTCTCTCATGCTTCTGAATTTGAAAATATTAGCTGTTAAAATTAAATTTGAGTAATTGGAGCAATCAGGAAAGAAATCAGATTTTATGTAAAAATTAGACTGTGATTAAAAAAGGTATATAGTTGTGTACATACACAGAGAATAATAAATTGTAGCTGCAGTGATCATCACAGGAAGGGAGGAAGTAGAGAGATGGTTTCAGAAGGCATCGTGAGGGACAGACTAAACACAGCTGGTAGCAAGTCAGAGATCTGGAGCTCTGAATCTCAGCACTTACTGTGTCTTATTCTTATTTGACCTTTTAAATACAGAGCAGGGAATTGAAGGGAAGTTCTTCAGATGTGTGCAGTGTTTCTGAATCAAGTATACAAGCACGGATGTACCTTTGGAGCTGAAAGAGACTTTAGAGAGCTCTTTTCCGTTTTGTTTATTTAAATTATATATGTGTATAGACATAGTCTAAAAGTTGATTTTTGTTTTAGTTAGTAATTCGTTTGGTTTGGTTCTCTATGTACCACATATGAGTAAACTAATAGGATATCTATCTGTCTTTCTGCATGTAACTGATTTCACCAAGTATATTCCCTCTAGGCCCTTTCGTGTTATAGATGACAGGATTTCATCTTTTCTTTTTTTTATAGCTGAGTAGTATTCCATTTTGTGTCTTTAACACCACTTTTTTATCCACTCATTTGTCAGTGGGCACTTGGGTTGTTTCCAGCTCCTGGCTAATATAATGCTGCAGTGAACACGTGGGTACATTTATTGCTTCAAATTTAGAGGTCATCTCTGAGGTTTAGAGATGAGGAAATGGATACTGTGAGAAGTTATGTGACTTGCTTACAGTTACAACTCTACTCAGTGACAGAATCGGAATCTACAGTGGGTTTTCATCTAATTTTCTTTCCATAGCCATTTGCATGTTAGGCTTACAAGGAATAAAGGGTATTTCCCTTTTTTCCTCCTGTATCTTTTACAGCCATTCATTCTACTATCCATCTGTTGAAGCTGGGCAGCCCCCCACCACACAAAGAAGCCCGCCAGCGTCGGAAAGAACTCCGGAAGAAGCTGCTGGCTGAACAGGAGGAGCTGGAGCGACAGATGAAGGAGCTCCAGGCTGCCAATGAAAACAAGCAGCAGGAGCTGGAGACTGTGAGGAAGGTCAGGCCGGACATTGGGCGGGGTGGGCCCCCACCTGATTGCAGGAGTCACAGTGACCTTGCTTACAATATCAGGCTTATGCAAATAAATGCAGGGAGATTTCTGGTGAGCTGTGTTCTCAGGAAGTGTTTCTACACCACTGAGTGAAACACCCGGGTTTTCCCAGCCCTTGAAGTATGAGGGTCTCAGGGTATCAAGGCCATTTCATTGACCAGAAAATCATGTTGTTAAGAACAGTGAGCACAGTTGAATTTATCAAAGGAAGATGGGAAATGTTATCCTTCTGAGGATCTCAGAAGGTCATTTTTAGTGACCTGGATAGGAACTGTTGCTTTTTCAGTTTTTCCTCCTTAGCTCCTGTCATCACTCATGACTACCTTGAAAGACCTTTAGTGTAGAATTGAGGGTTTTACTAAAGTCAAAGATACAGTCTGGGTCTTTTTCCATCTCAAGGCTAGGAAGTCAAGTACTCAGGCTATAAGGATAGTGGATGTTCCCTGGGAAACCTTTTTCCTTGGTTGAGTCATAGTTCCTGGGGTGGTGATGGTGGTGAGTTCCCCAGTATGTGGGTATGGTCTTTGTTTGTTTCTGAATTGAGCCTGTCTGCTTTGAACCATGAATGACCTCTAACCCTAAGCTCAAAGGCCCCTTGTAACCTCTGTGCAGCACTTTGCCCTGGGATTTGGGGGCTGACTATAGGAAAAGGTTCCACATTCCTGGTGAGGGCCTTTGCCACCCATGGAAATGCCATACTCAGAATTCACTCACACATAAAAAAATTTTTTTAAGGAAAGGTACAGGCAGGAATGAAAGTGGGCAGGCAGGCAGGCAGGATAAGAGAGGAGGAAGAACATTTATTTATTTTGGTTGTTCATCCTCGTTTTTCACCACTCCACCAACCCTGGGTTGTGAACCCTGCTCCTTGGCGTGTCTGTGGACTCCGCCTGCCTGAGGCAGCAGGCATAACTGCTAAACCACCACAGCGTGCCAAGAATATTTCAATCCTTTTATAATCTTAGGAGCTATGTCGACGTACAGTCTTGATCCTGTCCACATACTTGCTTTCCAAAAGTATGTCCTCACGTCTTGCTGTTCTTCACCCCAAATCACTCTTGTATCTTGCCTCTTTCTGCTGTAATACATTTTCTTTAAAAACTCCCTTTTGAGGCTAGGATGAGCTCCTGTAGTATGTGGTCATTGTTTCTTCCGTCCACTGTGCACCTGCAGCAGAAGCGGGTGTTAGAGTGGGAGCTGGGGCTTAGTGTCCATTTTTATGACTTTTAAAATTATGAAATAGAGCATACATACAGAAGAAAATATGAAATATGTGTACACACAAATAATAAGTGAATACCCATGAAACTGCTGCTAGGTGAAGGTAGAATATTGCTAATATTTAAAAATTCTAGTGTCCTTTTTTTAAAAAAGAAAGTTTTATTTAGTTGTTCACACTGGTTGTTACCCTCCCAGACCTGGAACTTGAATCCAGGGGTATGTGACCTGCTTCTTTAGAGATGATTGACCCAACTGCTATTCCACCAGGCAAGCCCTTTTATTTTTCTTTTTGATTTCAAAAAACATACATTAAGATTAATGCTTTATGTATAGTTTTATAAGTTTTTTTTTTTTTTTTTTTTTTTTTTTTAAAGAGAGGAAGGAAGGGAGGACAAGGAGGAAGAAGTATCTTTATTCATTTAGTTGTTTTATTTGTTCACTTTGGTCCCAGTTCTCAAATTTGGGTCCTTGGGTTTTAAATGCTCTGTGCACCAGTGTCTCAGCCATCTGAGTCCAGGACATTCCCAGTTTTATGAGTTTTTATACATGCTTAGATTCTTGTAATCACCACAGACAGAATGCAGAACAATTTTAACATCCCAGAGAATTTTCTTACGTAGTCACTGTATTCAGATCTTCCCCTTCCCTCTAATTCCTATAAACCATGGAACTAGTCTCTGTTGCTGTAGTTTTTCACTTTCCAAAATACCATTTAATATAATCATACAGCATGTAAGTTTTCACGCCTTGGCTTTTTCACTTAGCATCACGAATTTGTAATTGAGAGTCATCCGTCTGACATCCGTTTAAACTCTTTTAAACTCTTTCTCACAGGATCACGTAGGGACCCTGCTCTGTGTTGTGTGACTGCTTTCCCAGAGCTGGCAAAGCCTAGGCCTCCCTAGATAACTTTATCACTACCTAGTTTGATAGAATTATTTAAGCACTGATTTGGGGTTTGGTGGATAAGTGTTGAAACATTATTACAGAGCTTTTAATATCTTTAATTTTCTTTTCCCTATCAAGAAATGAAATTCGCCAAGATTTTTCTTAATTATGTTTAGAAAACCACTGCTTAGTTGAATATTTTAATCATCTAGAATTAGGTTTTATAAAACTTGATAAAACCTCATTTAATTCAGAAAAAGGAAGAAATATGTTCTACCCTAGACTTGGCACTCAAATTCAGGGGTATGTGGCCTGTGCTCCTTTGGAGGTGATTAATCTAACCACTATACCACCATGGCACGCCACCCAAATAATTTTTAAAAAGAGACTTTATTTTTTCAGAGCAGTTTTGGGTTTTAATAAAAATGAAAAGGGAAGAGCAGAATTTCCCATGTACTTCTTTCCCCTACACATCATGGCCTCCCCATTTATCAACATCTCCTACCAATTATACAATTGATGAATCTGACACATCATAATCACCCAGAGTTCATAGTTTACCTTAGGATTCACTCTTGGTGTTCTGTATTCTTTGGGTTTGAACAAATGTATAATGACATTGCTATTACAGTGTCATTCAGAGTACAGTATTTCCTCTGCCCTAAAAATCCTCTATCCTCTGCATAGTCACCTCACGCAAATAATTCATATTATTACTTTAAAAAAGTATATAATTACTTGAATAGGTAATACGATCATATTGTTCAAAATTTGTTAAATGTGAAAAGATTCTGGGCAAAGATTTTCTCCCATCTTCATTCTTCTGCCTTGTTCTGGCCTCTAGCCTCAGGTACCCATTATTTTTCATTTCTTGTGTATTCTTTCAGATCTCTTTAATGTGTGCCTGTGAAAATATGAATATTCATTCTTATTACCCTATGTTTTCAACAGAGAAAGTACATACCTACCCTCATAGTTATACATCTAGTTTATTTTACTCACTTAATTTATATGTTTTTTGAGATCTTTCTGTATCAGCAGAAAGAGGACTTCCTCATTCTTTTTTTACTTTTTTAAAGGGAGGAAGGGAGGAAGTAGCATTCTTATGTATTTATTTTGGTACACACACACACACACACACCCTGAGAACCCAATTTTTGAGCTTTATATGGTCTACAAGCCAGCAGTTTCATCTGTGCCACAAGGGTGCACCTGTTTTTTTGCATAATATTCTAATATATAGCCGTGAAATTACTTATTGAACCAATTCCCTATTGAGCATTTGGGTTATTTGACTCTTGTTTTAATAATCATTTTTTATAGGGAATTATCCTGTACTACATCATTTTGTACATGTTTATACATGTTCTAATGTATTTATAGAATAAATTCTTAGAGGTGACATTGCTAGGCTAGAGAGTATCTATACTGTAATTATGAAATCTAGGCTGACGAAATAGTTGCCATTTTACATCTTAGTATTCACTGTACCAGAGGGAAAAAGTGTTCTAGAGTTTGGCAATTAAGTATTCTAACCCAGAAATGCCACATTTCACTTCTATTCACAATATTTTGGCTATAACTAGTCACGTGTTTCTGACGAGAAGTCAGTTGCCAATCAGGCCTGAGTTTCCTTGGGTATGAGGAATAATTTCTCTCTTTTGACTCTCAAGACTTTTCTTTTCTTTGTCTTTCCACAGTTTTACTGTGGTGTATTTCTTTGTGCTTATCCCAGAGTTCTTTAAACTTCTTGTGAGGTATAGATTAGTAATGTTTTCTATTAAATTGGGTACGTTTGCAGCCATTCTTCAAATACTTTTTTTTATCGATACTCTCTATTTGATGGGCTAGCATCTTGCCTTCTGTTGCTTCCTTAAGCCTGGTTTCCTCTCAGTCTTTGAACATAAGGCTTCTTTGATGTCTTTGTCTGCTGAACCCACCATCTGGGCCCCTTCAGAGGCAGTTTCTATTGCCCGCTCTTTTCCCTGTATCTGCGTCAGACTTTCCTCTTTCTTTGCACATTTCATCATTCTTATTGAAACTGTACATTTTAGTACTGTATTTTAGATAGTAAATTATAGCACTTTTCCCCTCCCCCACAGGTTTCTTGTTGTTTGCTTGTTATTTGCTTAGTGACTTGGCGAGGCTGTTTTCTTTTTCTTTTCTTAAAAAAAAAAAAAATACACACACACCCACATATAGTATTGTAGCAACTTATTCTGCACATCAAAATAGCCTCACCTGTATAGGTTCCCCATTCCTCAGATATATGTCAACACACCCTTCCCTCCACCACACCACCAAGTGTTCTTCCCCATTGTCCAGCGGAGCGGAGCTGTTTTCTTGAAGTCTGTTTCCATCACAGTGTGAGACAGGCCCTCCCTGACTTGTTCCTCAGAGGCACAGCCTGGGCTGGCGCACAGCACCCTGGGATGACCGTGATATTAGCAGGCCTCTCTGTCTCTTTTTCGGATCTGTGTTGAACTGTCTGCCTCTGTCGATGTCATATCCAGCTGCTAGATCTCACTACTTCCCAGTGATGGCGCCACTAAGGCCTAAATTGCCCCTCTGGTGAAATCTAAATTCAGGCCCCAGGTTGTCTTTGAGGCCAGACTTTCAGCTTGTTCTCACTGCTGAGGGCTCTTCTTTGTTCTCTCTCCCTGATTCTCTCATCAAACGTCTTACTAACCTGTGGTTTAGTTTGTTTCCTGGATCTACAAGCCTCTTCTTAATCTCTTACCACTAAAAATTTCCTTTGTTTTAAAGAAAATCTTCAAGGTTGAAGTTCGTCATACTGTGCTTCTTTTTCTTTATTTTTTGAGGTAACTTTGATTTACATACAATGTAAGTTTAGATGTCCAGGTTCACTCTTCATCAAATATATGACATACCACACTGACCAGCACATTGCTAATAGTGCTGTTTGCTCCCACCCCCAACCCCCTGCCCTCTGGTAACCAGTTATGATGTCTGGTTCATTTTGTCTTTTCATTTGTTTTGTTTCTTTATATTCCCCATATGAGCAAGATAGTCTGGTATTTGTATTTCTCCTGATTTATTTAATATAAATCCTTCTAGTTCCATACATGTTGTAACTGGCAGAATTTCCTCTTTTAGGGTTGTGTAGTATTCCATCATCACACTGTGTTTTAAATAAAGTTAGTTCTTTTGAGGAGCGCTCAGAGCCTCCCTTTCTCCTTGGGCAAACCTCTGTGCCAATGCTCTAGAGCTGGGGCTAGAGACAGTGGTTTTGGAGTGACAGCCCTGCCATAGGAGCCTGTCACTAGGTGGAGGTGGAGCCTCTGATCTTCTCAGTCTGCTTTCCCCTCTGTGGAGCCTTTGCTATACAAGTGAGTTAGCACAGTGGTGACCAGACCCAGTATTCTCTGCCTGTCATGTGGGAGGTAAATTCCACCCTCTGAGGGGGAACTGGGTGGAGGAAGAAATTCTCAGACCTCTTAGCCCTCTTTCCTAGAAGGAGTCTGTGCAACATGTTGGTGAGGAGGATGAGAATCTAGACTGAGCTGACAAAAGAGGGAGTCCCATGTTCTTGATTCACGACGTTGTGGGGGTGGTGAAGGGGATGGGGCTCAGATGTCACAGGCTCTCACTCTTCTTAATGAGATATAGTAGATTCTCTTGGATAAATGTTCTTTGTTTACCATATGCCCTTAGAACAATTCCCAGAGATTTAAAATAGTTACTATATTTAAAAAATAATTGTCAGTACTTATCATTCAGTAGTAGAAGGATCCTTGGAATTCTTCACGCCACCTTCCAGAAGTCAAGCTCTTGTAAAAGTTTTAAGAGATGATGTGTAAGATGACAAAGGTGCACCAAAAGAACTCAAGAAACAGATCTTGAGCCATGTCTCTCTCCAAATGTACTTCCACTGTAACAATCCCTGCTTTTTCGGGACTGTTTTTGATTGGGCAGAAACTGGAAGAAGCAGCCTGTCGTGCAGCAGAAGAAGAAAAGAAGCGTCTTCAGACTCAGGTGGAGCTGCAGGCCAGGTTCAGCACGGAGCTGGAGCGAGAGAAGCTTGTGAGTACCGAGTGACTACGGACCCAGACTGCCTTATGCCTTAGCTCATGGAGCACCCGGGGCCGGTGGAGGGCGTTGTCTGGGAGGCTGGAGTAAGGCCATCTTGTCAACTTGTCTCTGCTGCTGGGCTGTTGGGAAGTTATGTGTTCATTCATTTATCATTATCTGTTTATTGAGAATCTTCTATATAGTGGGCATTGTGTCAAGAACTTGAAGGTAAAGACACCTTAAAACTTGCATTCAAACCCCGAAACTAGAAAAATAGGGAATGGGGGTAAAAAGTATTGTGATTAGGGTGACTCTGTCTTGTTTGTCTGGGACAGTCTCTGCTCTGGGTATAATTATTAATAGCGTCCCTTTTCCATCTTGAAAGTCCTGGTTTGGAAAATAAATACCTATGGAAAAAGTTAGCATTGTTCCATGACATTTCTCCTCTGGAGTGAGCAGAATGGGAGGTTCTGAAGTCATGAGGACATATGAATTCTGGTCTGCTGCTCTTGGCAGCTTTGATTCATCTTAGAGGCTCCCGACCCCAAGAGACTCCAGGGCCAGGGGGCTTTAGGCAGTGAGCTGGTTGTTGGAAGACAGACCTTTGCACATAGGGTTCTAATGTGTGGGTGAGCACAGAGTCTGTTAAATAAATGCTGTGGCATCTCCTTCAGTAACATTTTTGTTGCCTAGATTGAATTCAAATTTCTGTTATGAGTGAAAGGCGGATGTGACGTGAGGGAGCTGCCTGTAGCTGGGAGAGCTGGTGGGTCCCCGCTGCTGCTTAGGGCATCGTTTTCTCTTTTCTGCTATTGGAGGACTGTCTTATGATCTCTTGCAAACTTTTTTCTTTAAGAGAGGAAGGATGGGGGTGGAGGAGGAACCATTTGCAAGGAAGGAAGAGGAAAAGCAAGCACTTTTATTTATTGGTTTTGGTTTCCCCAGGCTGGTTCTTGAGCCAAGTAGTCCACACCTTAGTGACAGGCTTAGCCCTGACCCACCAGGTCTTCTAACTATTGTGAGCACGAAGTGAGCAAATACAAGGGAAAATATTTTAGCAGCAGCAGAAGCAAATGCTAATGTGTATGATAATACATTTAGGATGTCTGTGTCTTTTCATATTTAAGGCAGAGATTCAAAACTCCTTAATCCGAAGGGAGAAACCATAAATATTTTAAGACCTTCAACTGCTTGAGTTCCTCCAGGACTGGAGGTGCCCAAGGGAGGGAGAGTGAGTGAGGCCCCTGAGCGCAGGCGTGTCTGCAGAACAGTCTTTCCTGTCTCCCTCCTTTCAACTCTTTGGCTGTTCTGACTGAGAAAAAGTTCAGTCTTTTTGGTGGTTGGTAAAAAGAGGTTGTAGCTTTAAGACAAAGGGACTTAAAGAGAAATTATACAGGGAAACTTTTTTTTTTTTTAAGGCAAGGTACAGGCAGAATGAACATGAGTAGGCAGTAGGCAGGAAGAGAGAGGAGGAAGAAGAAGCATTTATTTTTTTAACTTTAGTTGTTCACACTGGTTGCTTCCCCTTCCTCCTCTGCCCTCCACTTGGGACTCAAACCCAGGGTTATGTGGCCTGCACTCCCTTGGAGGTGATTGACTCAATCACTGCTTCACCAGGGTGCACCTCAGCGAAACCCTTTGTTTTTTTGTGTGTGTGGGTTTTTGTTTTTTGTTTTTTTTTTAACTTGAGTTTTATTATACATTGTGGGGTGAAGGGATGGGAAATATACCAGGGCAGGAAAACAGCATTTGGGTTGTAGTGTGTGTCCTGGACCCTTTGAGCGCGGTCTGGGTACTGGTGTTCCTCTGTCTTCAGTTCAAAGAGTCAAGGTCAGGGGCTGCCTCTGAGGGGCTGCAGCTGTGGGCTAGGCCATCCTGCAGGAATGTGGTAAGTGGGAGGCTTTCCCCAAGGGCTCAGCGAACCTACATTTAAACGCATGATCCTTTTTACCACCAGATCAGACAGCAGATGGAAGAACAGGTTGCCCAAAAGTCTTCTGAACTGGAGCAGTATTTGCAGCGAGTCCAGGAGCTGGAGGACATGTACCTAAAGCTGCAGGAGGCTCTTGAGGATGAGCGGCAGGCCCGGCAAGATGAAGAGACTGTGCGGAAGCTTCAGGCCAGGTACCAGATGAGTTCGTACGCTGCGCCTTTACATATTTTGCTTGGACTAAGACACTTGGTAGGCATGACTAACACCTAACTTGGTGGAGAGGGAGGGGTGTTTGCCAGATTCCAGAGACCCTGGAGGCTTGGCTGGCTGGATTATTATATATTATTATATATTATATATTATTATATATTATATATTACTATATATATATTTATATATATATTTATACTGTCCATCTGGGGCACTGGAAGACCCTTCTTTCTAGGGCTAACTGCTACCTTGTACCTACTTCAGAGTAGTCTGATGCATGTGTTTGATGGGGTCCCGGTGGTCACATTCCAGGTGGTCCATGGACCTAGAATCAGCTCTGGCGAGACCCTGCCTGTTCCAGACCAGAGAGGGCGGTGGCAGGCAGGGGTCTGCTTTAGATTGGAGTTGCAGCTGCTTTTGGAGAGTAAGAAGGAAGGAAGCAGTTTCTGTTTGGTCATCCAGGACTGGTGGCTTTCCAAAGGTAACTCTTAGTCGAAATCTTAGAAACCTAGACTTATTTCCTTCGGAGTTTTTAAAGTCAAATTCACTGTTTATGGTAGTCATGCTCTTAGATGAAGTCTGTTTCTGGCCTTTGTAGTCGCAGGGAGAACAAAGTCACATACAGAGCCCAGGAGAAACCGTGAACGATCTTCCCCCAGTTTCTGACTTGTTTTCCCACTGGCTTTCTTTAAGCTGTCTGGTCAGAGGTGCAATAATAATGACTTCAGTAGCAGCAGCTGGTCAGCGCAGTTACCTTAGACTTTGAGCTATGACCCCCATGTTTTGGGGGAGCAGTTGTGAGATGACCTGGGGAAGATTTTCCAGACTTTCATTCTAAATGTGTAGCAACAAAAGATACTTGTTTAATCTTTAAGTGGGAAGAGAGAAAAAAGGACATGCCTTTATTGTATATTTTGCCAAAAATGACTTCAAATGTAAATTCATTAGATTTGAAAACTGATTTTATTAAGGAAAAATTATTTTCTAAATAAAAGCAAAATGTTTAGCATATTGCCTGGCATTTATTTCTAGGTCCCACAGTGTTAACCAGATTCTTGAAACTACCACCCAGTTTCCGCTGGGTGGCTATGACAGCCACTATCTGGGAGAGCGAGTCCCATGTGGCTTCCAAAGAGAGGCATTCTCAGGGCCCCTATAAGTCTCTTTATCGTTGTGATGTGTTGGCAGTTTGTAAGTTGCCTTTGTATGGATACCTGACAGGTGTGTTATGGTGTATGTATTACTTCTCTGAGTGTCTTTTTTTTTTTTAAGGTGCAGGCAGGAATGAAGGTGAGTGATCAGATAGGCAGGGAGAGGAGAAGGAAGAAGCATTCCATTTTATTTTTATGTAGTTGTTGAGTAGTTTATTTAGCGGTTTTCCCCTGGACCCAGTACTTGAACCCACGGGTATGTGGTTTGCTTCTTTGGAGGTGATTGA
The DNA here is from genome assembly GCA_004363575.1 of Solenodon paradoxus. Classification (NCBI taxonomy): domain Eukaryota; kingdom Metazoa; phylum Chordata; class Mammalia; order Eulipotyphla; family Solenodontidae; genus Solenodon; species Solenodon paradoxus. The sequence continues at coordinate 15,772 of RJWH01000933.1, forward strand.
CCCAGCTGCTGCTCCACAAGGGTGCACGGAAATTTGTGTCCTTTAATCAGAGGTTTATATCAGAATTACCTTTAAAGCTTTTAAAGAATAGATATGTAGGGCCTGTCCCACATGTGCTGAACCAAAATATCTGGGTCGGAGCAAGGCATGAATATCTTTATTTAAAAAGTTCTGACTAATTATTTTATACACTGATTTATGTAAATGGCATTTTCGAATGCAAATACAACTACTTACATACAACTCCACTCCAATAAGCTGATAATCATAAATAACTGCACACAATTTAACTTTTTCTTAGTGTTCAAAGACTGTTTTGTGAACACAATTATTTTACTATTAAAAATTATTTTTCGGTGTGCCCTAGTGGAGTAGCGGTTAGGTCAGTTGCCTCCAAAGGAAGGCAGGCCACATAACCCTGGGTTCAAGTCCTGGGTTTGGAGGGGAACAGTCAGTGTGAACAACTAAATAAAAATAAAATAAAATGCTTCTTCCTCCTCTCTCTTCCTGCTCTGCCTTCTTGCCTTCATTTATCTGCCCTGCCTACTCACCTTTCCTTTAAAAAGTTATAGAAATTATTTTTCTTACAACTTAGTTTTTGGAACTTGACATGGACACATTTGCTCTCTCTAGTGGTCATTTTCTAAGGTGACGTAAGTCCATTTCTTCCCGATTTCAACAGGACCTTCTGTCAGATTGGCACAGGGACTGTCTCCTTATTCCCACTCCTCAGAGTAGGCCTTTCTTGGTAGAAAATTGAGCAAAGGCCTCATGGAATTGGGGTTGAAAGAGCTAAGTCTGGCACTAATGAAATGAAACATAATCTTCAGCCAAGGGTATGCAAAGAGGACTTTTTAGTTAATCCTCCTGTCCTTTTTTTAAACAATAGCAAGTCATTCTTCCATTTGCATCTCATTGTTTTTCTAGTCAGAGTTTTTTTCTCTGTCAATGTCTTAGGTTTCCCCAGATATTTTTAATGATCATTTTTTTATTTCTTTTGTTTACATTGCTATATGCATTTATTTTTTTAAATTATTTTTTAAATTTACTCATGTATTTAACTCAAGGAACTTGTGTTTAAAGGAAAGGTGCAGGTAGAAATGAAGAAGAGTCGGCAGCAGGATGAGAGAGAGGAACAAGCATTTACTTACTTTGTTGTTCATCTTGGCTATTCTCCTGGCCCTGGGTCGCAAACCTGGGTCCTTGAGATGTATGTGAACTCTGCCAAACAGAGGCTGTGTGTGTGGACTTGACCACTAAGCCCAGGGCGTGCCTACATTTTAGGATACTGAATTGGCATCCTAGTCTGTGAGTATTTCACACCACACCCACCACCAGAGTTCTGGTGCCCCTTACCATCACCGTGTTCCCTCCTTCTCCACTGCCTCCCCACTGCACCCACAGTCTTGCATCCTGTGAATTTTGTTGAGGTTTTTCTGTTCATTTGCTTTGTTTCTTTATAGAGTCCACATGTGGGTGAAACCATCCTGGACTTCTCTTTTTTTTCTGACTTATTTTGCTTAACACAGTCCCTTCCAGTTCCATCCAGATCGTTGCAAAGGGCGCAATTTAAACTTTCTTTTTTGCTGCATAGAATTTCATTGAGTATATTTACCATAGCTGCTTTATCTGGTCATCTGTCGACAGACATATAGGTTGTTTCCATGTCTTGGCTGTTGTGAACTGTGCTACTATGAACATTGGGGCATCAGAGATATTTTTCATAGTAAATTGTTTAAGTACATGAACTTTGACTTGAGCCCTCTGGGTCTTTAAAATTTTTTTTTTAAGTTAAAATTGCATTTGCATTTTGGATGTGTAATCTTGATGGTTATGTAGCTTCTCTAGAAGGAGAACTCACATGAAAACTATTCCTTTGACATTTGTACAACTCGATTATTGAAAAGTTCTTGAAACTGAACCGTACTCTCACATTTAAACTCCACCCATTAAATGTTTGGGTCTGTCTGACTTAGGAACACACTTCGGTCATGTCTGTATTCCCAGCAATTCCTGTAGTAACTGCCACATGGCAAAAACCCAAGAATATTTTTTGAATGAACGGATTCAGGTTCAACTCACTGGGTCTCAGGGAACAACAGTGTCTCTTCCACGTGAAAGTATTTTTCATGTATTTGAAGGGAACTAGGAAGTGAGCTCTGGTGTGAGGTCTGGATCTGAGTCCTAGCTCTGTAGTTTCAGAAAAATTTTTCACTGCTTTGAGCCTTCAGTTCCTCTTCCATAAAGTAAGGATAATTGCCAGCCTTGTAGGGTTGTGATGAATAAATGAGATCAATGCATACAAAATGCTTGGCGTAATGTCTGGCATTTGGTAGTCACTCAGAGTATGTTTGTTCTTTTAGCTCATTGGCAGATGAGAAAAATAGATAATGTGTAGAATGTCAAAATAAGCATTCGTGGAAGATGCTAACAGGCTTAGTGATGGTTTTTGACCAAGAAGATAGATTAAAGTAGCAGAACAAGTACAGGATCCTGGACACTTGACTTAACTGCAATCATTTGAAAAGATTCAAGATTTTACTTCCCTTTGGTATGATTGCCAAAACTCCATATACTCTTGAGCAACCTTAACGAATGTGAGATATTTAGAGTAATCAGGTCATAGTCCCGCTGTAACGATCAGTGCTGATGTTTATTCAGCTCTAGCGAAATGGTAGACATTGTTTAAGTACCATACATGCATTATCACATTTAACGCATGACAAAACTTTGATGTAGGTGTGGTTACTTTTTCTTTTTCTATCAGTGAGGAAACTGAGGCACAGAGTGGTTAGTCTTTGGTCAGGTGTCTTATTTACAAATCACGAAACACAACTTGGGTTAAAGTAATAAAAGAATTCCTTGGAAGGTTCATGATTCCTTGGAAGGTTTGTGAAGTTGCTCGTCAATTCCACAGAAAGGCAGGTGGCTAAGCCTGACACACAGACAGGACCCAAGGGAGCTGCCCGCAGCGCAGGTTATACAGGCCAGACCAGAGGAGGGGTCCAGTGAGGGCACCACACATCTGTGTCACCTGTCACCATTGCTTCTCACTTAACTCTGGGTATTGCTGCCACTAGCAAAAGAGATTCTCCTCTGTCTCTTCTACTTTGTGTCAGATGCTTCAGAGTCAAAGTTCCAGGAGGGATATCTGCTTAGCCAAGCCCAGCTCAGGCTTCCACTGTCCCCTGGATGACAAGGGGCAGGAGGGCAGGTGGCTGCTTGCGGCTGTATAGTTGGGGAGGGCCCTGCCTTCCATCAAGACACCTGCTGTGGTCGATTCTCTGGGCACATGAAGGAAGTTCACATGCTGGGCAACCTACACACCTGCAAATGTCACTTCGTCCTCCATACTGTCGCCTCTGAATGACGAAACAATGGTCCTTCCGATCTGGTTCACTGCTGTTTCCCCACTGCTAGAAAAGCACAGAGAAAGTGTGTGACGTACACTAGTTGAGCGTTGTGTTCAGTTGTAGTCCTCACTCTCCAGGAGGTAGCTAAGCAGGGAGCAGATTGGTCCTTTGAGGAACCAGGGATAGTGGATGGGGGAGCTCATCTTAATATGACAAAGAACTTTCTAAGGAATGAGGCAGCCCATAAACAAACTGATGAGCAAAGTGGTGAGGAGCCCATAAATACTGAGCAGACTTGGATAAATCCTTTTGCAGAATGTTGTAGAGAGAATTCTTACAGTGTGGCAAGTGGAGTTTTGGGGATGAGGCAGTTGGTAGAGGCTCAGATCTGGCTGTAGAATCTTTGTTGTTAGTTCTAGAAGAGCAAATGCTCTTAGATAGTAGTAACTGTCTCCATGTGGCTCATTACCATCAATTGATGACCAAGCCCCTGGAGATGTGTCCTATCCTGGGCTGGCATTTAACCACATTATCTTCATGTTGGGCACAGATATTTATTTAAATATCTACAGAACTAGATATTCTGAGATACATGACCTGCTATTGAAAAATAACATATTGTAGTCTCACAGACCTGGGTTAAAATCCACTATGACTTGTACAACATAGTTTTTTTTTCCTTCTTCTTTTTTTTTTTTTTTTAGGAAAGGTGAAGGCAGGAATGAAGGAGAGTAGGCACGTAGGAAAAGAGAGGAGGAAGCACTTTATTTATTTTTTTTTATTTAGTTCCCTGTGGTTGTTTCCCCCAACCCCAGGTCTTGAACCCTCAACCTTGGGATGTATGTGGGACAGCTTCCAGGGTATACTAGAGCACTAGGCCACCAGGGTGCTTGCCATACTTTAGAAATTTTTTTATTTTTCTTTGCTTGTCTGTAAAGTAGGGATAATAACTTTGCAGAGTTATTGGGGGTTAGCAATAATGAAGGGAAGTGCCCGGTTTGCAGTGATTGTTCAGTAAGTGCCATATATTATGATTCTATCTTTATATAGCTTCTTCTTCCCTTACCTTCATTGGTTTATGTATCAGCTTTTTCCTTGACAGTAGGTTTTTACTTGATGAGGACTGTGTTAATGTTGTAGCAAGCAGGCAAATTTTAAAACGTGGCCCTAACACCTGCCAGGTGAGTGACCTTGCACAGGGTCACTCCACCGATGTCCTCGCTATCTTCATCTCTAAAATGTGACTAAAAATAATAGTACGAAAGTTTATTGCGAGGAGGAATTGGGCAACTACACTCAGTGACTTGGACCAGTTTGTGGCTTATTAAGCCCTCCATTAATGTTATTTTTTTCAAAAAAATGAACAGAGCTTGGGTTACATGGGACACCGTGCCAGCTTTGTGACCATGAGCCTTGCTGGCTCCTGGTTTCCTCCTTGGAGAATGAGAGGTGGCCTCATGGCCTCTCCTAACCATTTCTGTGCTGACACGCACCGCCGCCCGCCCCCCGGGCCGGGTGACGTGGCCGGGCAGCTGTGACCCCGAGCTCTCCACACTGCAGGCTGTTGGAGGAAGAGTCTTCCAAGAGAGCGGAGCTGGAAAAGTGGCACTTGGAGCAGCAGCAGGCCATTCAGATGACAGAAGCGGAGAAGCAGGAGCTGGAGAATCAGCGCGTTGTGAAAGAACGGGCCCTTCAGGAGGCCATGGAACAGCTGGAGCAGCTGGAGTTGGAGCGGAAAGAAGCTCTTGAGCAGTACGAGGTGATTAAAGTCATTCCTGCAAAAGAATCTAAAAATAACAGAATATTTGCTTTGTTATAAGGAGCTGTAGTAAGAATTTTGTTTAGCTCCATGTGAGAAGAAAGAAGATTTTACAGGTGATGAGGCTGCCCGTCAGAGCTCAGTCAGGAGATAGAAACCATTGAGTCATTTGAACAGAGAAAGTTTAATATAAGCGATTATTAACCGTCACAGGGGAGTGCCAGCTAAGTGGAAGAGAAAACTCTAAGAACACGATATGGCAGATGTAGGACTGCGGCAGGGCGCCCAGGGAAGGGACGTGTCCAAAAGACGGTCTTCCTTACTCCTCACCCTTTGACCCCAGTACTGTGATCCTCTCCTTGGAGAAGGTGCGACCTTGGCCCACTGGCCAACAGGAAAGCTCAGCCAGCTGCTGTGTCAGCAGGGCTCACTTGAGTCACCCTCTGAAGCTCTGGTGGAGCAGTCCACAGGGAGACACTACCAAAACCCCCTGAGGCGAACACCGCGGGTGTCCCTCTGCCATCAGAACAACTGAGCTGCTCACAGTGGAGCCTGGAAGCAAAGCCCCTTTGTCCTCCAGTGTCCTTTCAGCCCGTCTCCTGACAAAGGTCATATGGCATCAGCTGATGAGGAGAATTATCCTATGGCCACAGCAGGGCTGGGAAGGGTGGACTTGGAGGTAGAGGTGGTGAGGTTAACTGGCACGCAGGGATCAGACACGCAGCTATAGTCAGTGTACTGATTCTCTGTGTGACCTCAGGCACAGACCTGTGTAACCTCTCAGCACTCTAGTTTCCACCTCTGTAAAGTGGGGATTATAGTGCTTCCTGCTTCTCAGGGGTTAATGAGATAATCCACGAACAAGTAAGTGTCCGGTTGTTTGGCTCGTACCCTGGCTGTGTTCGCATAGTCACGCTCCACTTCTTTCTGTTCCAGGGAGTTAAAAGGAAGCTGGAGATGGCAACTAGTAAGACCAAGAGCTGGAAGGACAAAGTGGCCCAGCACGAAGGATTAATTCGATTGATAGAACCGGGTAACATATTCTTTAAGTAATCATTATTTATTCATTTTAAAATACTTCATGTATTCACATTGTACTAAACATTGTTTTTAGCCCAATTATATACAAATGAAGCTCTTTCGGGATAAATTTCCCTGGAATAATTAGCCCTCTAACAGATAAAAGGCCGGGTTAATCACCTTTGTATACATCCTCTAGTTGTTTTTGTTGGTATGACATTTTCCTCAGGGAAGAAAGTAAGTAGGAAAAGGTGATTTTTGTCTGTGGAAAAGTGGTCATATAAATTGAATACTACCTATATTTAAAACATGTTTCTCTTTTAGGTTCCAAAAACCCTCACCTGATCACTAACTGGGGCCTTGCAGCTTTCACCCAGACAGAACTTGAAGAGAGAGAGAAGAACTGGAAAGGAAAAAAGACCACAGAGTGACCAAGCCCAGCAAAAGCAGCACCAGTTCTGTAGATTCCCAGTCTGCTGGACAGCTCTCTGCTGGAGACAAAAGACACTGCTTTCTGCCCTAGCCTTCTTCCTCCAGCACGTCCCCTGGGGGCAATGACTAAGGAAGCCTTCTTACTTACCTTCTGCAAAGAGAGCTTACCTGAAAAGAAAAAACGTTGACACTGTCAAGCTTTTTGTTCACTCTTTCTTTAAAACCCTCAGTTTCTGAAAATTCCTTTCTAGCTCCCTCAGATCCTTGTCGGCAGGAAGCGGAGCACAAACAGAGCCTCTGCCATGTTTGGAGGGGCACAGGCTGCTTGAGGAACCAGAGCTTGTTCTCTTTCTCCGAAGGCTTGTTTCCAGACTAGATGGGCCAGACTGTCTGCCGTTGCACTGTTCACGGGCACGGCTTTGACCCCAGAGAAGCTCTGAGGGAGAAGCACGTAGCTGCGGGTGCCTTGCCTTAGTAGATGCTTACACTCCAAGTACACGGCTGTGCAGATTTCTCTTTCAGACACAGTGTTACTCACTTACATCTTGACTTCAATGGCACTGTCTTGCCTCTCTTCAGAGGCAAAAATTCTTGCAATGGTGCTTTGGCAAAGACAGATACTGATGAATCATGGCACAGATATCAATTCAGTAAATCCCATTTGAAGTGGTATTTCGATACTAACCGAATTCCTTCTAATATTTAAAAATGGTTTCAGCCGATAGACTCCATGGTTTTACTTTTGTAGTTTATTGTACAGAAAATTTCAGGAGTGTGCGATTGCTGGTCACAATCATGCCTTTTTCTTAATTAATAGGGATATGCTCACTTATAGGAATTATATGAAAAAAGATTGTTAAATGTATTTTTGTGATGTGCTATATTGAGAGGGAACAAAATATTTATAATTTCCAAACATTCTTATCTAAAAATTGTACAATGTAATTAATACGCTCAACTTTCTTAATTTTTTTGCTTATTTTCTAAGATACATTAAAAATGTTTTGTATTTTTTTTTTTTTTTTTAGTAAAATGGACTCAGTGAGAAAATTAAAAAAATCAAAACAACATACACTTTTTTTTCTCAATTTATTTAAACAAAAACACCTTACTCATTTCTCCTACCTTCTACCTCCTGCCTCTGGCAGCCATCAGTCTGCTGTCTGTGTTTATGAGCTTGAGATTGTACTATTTGTTTTTGTGTGTGTCTGTGTCTGTGTGTGTGTGTGTGATTCTGTATAAGTGATCACATAGTATTAGTCTTTTTCTGTATGACTTATTTCACTTAGTATAATATTCTTTAAGGTTCATCCATATTGTCACAAATGGTAAGATTTCATTATCTTGTTGATAACTAATAACTCCATTATATCTCTTTTTTTTTAAGGTTCAGGTAGACAGGGAGAGGGGGAATAAGCATTTTATTTATTTTTCACTTAATTATTTAGTTGTTCATCTTGGTTGTTGCCCCGGCCCTGGGTCTTCTACCCAGATTAGATTGTACCAGCTAAAGACAGCTGACCAAACCACTACTCCATCAGGTCACACCATTGTATCTTCTTTATCCATTCACTCATTGATAGACACTTAGGTTGTTTCCATATCTTGGCTATTATAAGTAATACTGTAGTGAACATAGGGGTATGGAATATGTATATCTTTTCAAATTAGTGTTGTTTTGTTTGTTACCTCCATATTGCTTCCCACAGTGACTGCACCAGTTAACACATCCACCAGTGTTACACAAAGGCTCCCTGTTTTCCACGTCCTCACCAACTCTTGTTTGTCTCTTTGATAATAACCATTCTGACAGGTATGAAGTAATGTCTCACTGTGGTTTTGATTTGTGTTCCCTGATGATTAATGATGTGGAGCATTTTACATGTGCTTCTTGGCCATTTGTATGTCTTTTAAAAAAATCTATTCAGATCTGCCCATTTTAAATCAGATTATTGTTATCGTTTTTTGCTACCATTTGTATGGTGTTCTTTATATATATTTTGGATATTAGCCCCTTACCAGATGTATGATTTGCAAGTATTTTCTCCATTCGGTGAGTTATTTTTTCATTTTGTTGTTGGTTTCCTTTATCCTGCAGAAATTTTTTATTTTGGAATAGTACTACCTGTTTATTTTTGCTTTTTTGTCAGATTAAAAGAATTTCTAAGACCTATGTCAAGAAACTTACTGCCTCTGCTTTCTCCTAGGAATTTTGTGATTTCAGGTTCTTACATTCCTGTCTTTAATCCATTTTGAGTTAATTTTTGTTTGTGGTATTTGTGGTCTAGTTTCATTCTTTTGCATGTGGCTGTCCAATTTTTACAACAACATTTATTGAAGATGTTGTCCTTTCTCCATTGTATATTCTTGACTCCTTTGTCATAAATCATTTGACAATATATGTGTGGGTTTATTTCTGGATTCTCCTTTCTCTTCCATTGATCAATATGTCAGCTTTTTGTGCCAATACCATGCTATTTTAATTACTATAGGTTTGTAATATAGTTTGGAATCAGGGAGTGAGATACCTTCCAATTTTTTTTTTTCCCTTAAGATTGCTTTGACTATTCAGGGTCTTTTATGGTTAATATAAATTTTAGAATTGTTTGTTTTATTTCTGTGAAATATACCATTGGAATTTGGTAGCAATTGCATTGAATCTGTAGATTACTTTTGATAGTATGGGCATTTAAACAATATTTCCTCCAGTCACTGAGCACAGGACATCTTTCCATTTATTTGTGTCTTCCTCAATTTCTTTTATTTTTGTCTCACAGTTTTCAATAAATAGATCTTTCACTTCCTTGGTTAAATTTATTCCCAGGCATTTTATTCTTTTGGATGCAATTGTAAATGGATTCTTTTCTTAATGTCTTTTTCAGATAGTTTATTATTATTGTATAAAAATACCAGGTTTTGTACATTGTTTTTGTTTCCTGGAATTTCACCAAGTTTTTATTTAGCTCCATCAGTTCTTCGATGGAGTCTTTAGGGTGTTCTCTATATAACATGTTATGACAGTCTTAACTCTTCCTTTCTTATTTGGATGACTTTTAGTTATTTTTCTTGCCTAATTGTTCTAGCTAGGACTTCCAATACTGTGTTAAATAAAAGTGGTAAAAGGGGACATCCTTGTTTCTGATCTTAGAGAAAACACTGTTGGGTATAATGTTAGCTGTGGCCTTGTCATATGTGACATTTATCATGTTGAGGCACATTCTCTGTATACCTGCTTTGTTGAGAACTTTTTTTTTAAATCATAAATGGATGTTGACTTTTGTCCTACGCTCTTTCTTCATCTGTTGAGATCATTACATGACTTTTTTTCTCCTTCATGTGTTAATGAACATATCACATTGATTTACAGATGTTGAACCATCCTTGTATTCCTGGAATAAATCCCATTTGATCATGGCATTTGATCAATTGGGGAATGGTGGATATTTAAGGTATTCCTTCATGGAAAGACTGGGCAGTGTGTCTCATTCTGCAGTGTTCTGGTCAACTGCCCAGAATCGCAGTCCCATGGGGTCCAGGAATGGAAACCTCCCAGCCCCCTCTCCCCGCAAACCAGGCAATTAAGGGATATCTCTTGACTAACATAAACCAGGGCACCAGAAACAAGGCTCCTGTCCAGGAGACACTGGTAGAGGGTGAATATGAAGATAGTCCCAACCCCAATGTCTCTGTAAAAGGTTTACAGTGAAGCCCAAGATGGGTGTATATTTAGAATCCTGCCCCTCAAGCTGCAGCCATGGTAACCGGCTTCTTTTGCAGAAAGAGCTCTTGGGTCTGTTGTCTCTTGCCGTGCTCTCATGGTGTAAAGGAACTCTGTTGGATACAGACTTGTAGGACCCATCAGCAGAACATCAGCCCTGCTGGCCCCCAATCCAGGTGCTGTAGAGGCAACGGCCATAGAAATCCGCACCAGACAAGGGAAAGAGCTCCTCTCTGGATGACAGATTATTAACGTCCTTTGGGACCAGAAACACCAGGCCTCCTGGAGTCAGGCAATCAAGAGGCATCTCCCTTGGCAGTAACTGCAAAAATCAGGGCACCACACATAAGAGCTTCCTTCCAGGAGATGCGAGTGCTCTGAGCCTGGCGCGGACGGAGCGTGAAGCTCGGTCCCCCGACCGGCTCCGCTCTCTGCCTGAGAGCGTTCCTGCAGGCTCCTGGACGGGAGTTAAATCAGATGCCTGGCCCTCAGGCTGAGGCTGCAACGGGCAGGTGAGCCTGGGCCACGTGAATAGAAGCAGGTGCGCCTCCTCTTTAAGCCGCAGCGCTCTGGGCTGCCTGTGAGCCAGCCCCGGACGGACCGATGCGGTAAGTCGGCGTGCTGCCCTCCACCGGGTCCTCGGGGTGCGTGAGTAGGGGTCTCAGGACCCCAGCCCTGCCGGTTTTCAAAATTAGATATTTGGCCGGGGGTGGGATGTGTGTGGTCATCTCAAGTGTATGTCTTAAAAGTTGGGATGCCCAGTGCGGGCTCTGAACCCCTTGGCTCCGGGTTTGGAGTTGCCTCCTGGTGGTCGGACGCTGCCCCAGGGCTGGGATTTACAGTTTGTCTTAACTACTTCAGGGTGGTTTTCTTATCATTTCAGGCTTTAGGTTGTTTCGTTTTTGAGAAAATTGTTCCATATGGCGTTCTAGACTCTGTGTCTGAGGGAGGAGGTAGGCTAGTTTGGGGTCCTCCGGCGCGGCCCGGGGCAGCATGCATCTGCCGATTCAGGAGGCCGGTGGGGCAGCTGTGGGATGTGTGCATATTTTCACGTCACGTGGTGGACTTGGGTTTACAGATACTTCCTGAAAACACTTGGGTTTGGACTTTAGACCCCCAAACCGACGCTGTTGCGCAGTGAGCTACGGCCTCATGTTTGCTGTTTGAGTCACTGGTGGGGACTGTGGCCGATGCGTCAGCTCACCGACGGGAACTCATGATGATTTCTCCCTCATCGTTGCTGTCATCTCCGAGTCCACTTACCTCCGCCTTCCCAAACGTTCTTTTAGTGATTTTCAGTTTTGTTTTGTTTTTTTCAGTTTTGCCGGGGTAAGCAGAGTGGGTTTGGTTTTGTTTTGGTTTGGTTTTCCATGGTTGCCAAGATAAATATTCCCATTGTCAACTAAGGAGACCACTCAACGCAGCCTCATTGTGTCTTGGAAGGCTGACCCTTTCTTTCCAGAAGGAAAAACCCCACTGGTTGGTGGGTTTTTCTGTTTGTTTGTGTTTTAAACTTTAATTATATATCTGATTCCCCAACTTTGGGTCTCAGACTCGAGTCCCAGCTTTTACAGCCTGCACCTGAGCCGCTGGGCCACAGGGTGGGCGAGGGGCCTGCTGCCTGGGGAGTTTGTAAACTGTTCTTTCTCTGCTGCAGTGGTTCTTAACTGGGGACGATGTTTCTGTCCCCCAGGTGCCACCTGGCAATGTCTGGAGACATTTTTGGTTGTCACGACTGGGAGTGTTGCTGGCACCTAGTGGGTAGAGGTCAGAGAGGTTGGCAGTTGTCCCCTGCCTCACAGGCCAACCCTGGAACAATGAGCTGGCTCAAGATGCCGGTAATGCGGGGCCTGGGAACTCGTTGAATGGAGCAGGCAGGTTCTGTGGTCTAAACGCCTCAGGCTCTGGAGGCAGTTTCCCCTCAAGGAGTCCCAGCATTGACCTCTGGTGTAAACGGGGTGCACCTGGGAGGGGAGAGTCCCGTGCTCTGTGCCCACCCCGCGGGGCATGTGCTTCAGAGACCGTCTTTACAAATGACTTCATCAAGCTGAAGAGAATGGCTCCGGGTAGCTTGTGGTGTGGTAACTGGGGCTGAGGTCGAAGGCAACTGTGACCTTAATTTCTTCCCATGGACACTGAACTCGGGTGGCATGAGTGTTCGGGTGAACATCGGCTGGCAGGTGAGGCACTGGCCTCAGGGTATGGCCCTCGGGCACAGCTGCTCTGTGGAGCCGGGTGTGTGGAGTGTGGAGCCATTTTACCAGCTCCTAGGGGAGCTCAAAATGGGTAGGATCAATCATGTTTGAGAATAGTTAAGGGATCTCTGTGTCTTTCCTCTCTTCCCCTTGACTTCCTTCTTTATATATTCATTTTCTGACTGGTGGAAGCCACTCTGGGAGATGAGCCAGCAGTGTCCACTGAAGCTAAGGACACACCTGCGGGGCAACCAGCAGTGCCCGTCCCGCAGGGAGGAGGCAGGCGCCCTGGAGACTCTGCAGGAGGCCACAGCTGTGCTGAGGAGGCGCCAAACCAGAAGGCTCATTTCAGAGAGAGGATGCTACATCTCAGTTAAAAACATCCCTGAGATGCAGCAGGTATGACTCTCACAAACACTATGTTGAGCGAAGAAGCCAAACACAGAGAACGAACAACTTATACTCCTTCCCAGAACTCGCAGAGCTCGTCTGTGGCCCCTGAAACGTGGTGACCCAGAGGGAGGGGTGGTCATTGACTGGAAGGGGTTCACCTGAACGCTGGGGAAGCTGGAAGTGGGCAGTGCTTACAGAAGTAAAGCTTTCGATTTTACCCCTCACACTTGAGCAGATGGTGCTCTGTAACTGCGGTGCCTCCAGAATGCTGGCGCTGGAACGTCCCCAGAGGTTATTTGGTCTAAATCTCTCACTTGAGGGAAGGACTTGGAAGGGAGGTGCTAAACTCCTGACCTTCTAGGACAGCCATTCACTTCCCTATCTGCCTCTTCTCAGGGCCTTTTGTATTTATTGAGGTCACTTTAATGTACATAAGAATATAAACCCAGGTGTGCAGGTTCACCATTTGTCAAATAGATGACAGCGCCACGCCCATCACCAATGACCAGAAGTCCTTGACCACTGTCCCCTGGACCCCAGCACCCTTGCTCCCAGCCCCACTCTTTCCCCACTGCTAACCTCAGTTTTATTGCTAATGTTATTTGTTGTGTCTGTTTGTTTGCTGGTTTTTTTTTTGTTGTTGTTGTTATATTCCACATATGAATGAGATAATTTGATATTTGTCTTTCTCCCTCTTACTTCACAGCATAATTCTCTCTAGTTCCAGTTCTTGGGTCCTTTTAAATGCATCTTGATGTCAAAAAATTTTTGTTTCGCTTTTTATTTTAATTTTCTTTTTAAAAAAGTTTTTCCCTTGATGTTTTTAATGTCAGACTTTATTTGTTTTTCTAACCCCCTTCCCCCAGCTAGTCACATGTCTGCACTCCTCCCCTCCATGGAGGAAAGGGCCTGAGCCCTTCTAGTCTTCTGCTCAGGTTCCTGGCGCCTCCCTGAGGTTGCTGACTCTTCGGCCCTGGGCTGTGGGTAAGTCTGTGGTGGACACTAATCCAACCGGGGCTGGATTCAGATTGCGTTTCCTGTCCCCACCACACAGACGCGGCTCCTTGTTTCTTAGGGCAGTGCACCCACAGGCCCGCAGGCGTCCTTGCTGCTGATGTCCACGCCTCACACGCAGTTCCCAGGCCCAGCAGAGGGGAGTGGAATGTGAGGAGTGTGTGTGTGGGAGCTCTGTCTTGCTACCCTTTTTCCTTCCGGCCCCTGAGCCCAGCAGCCTGGCCCTTGTCCCCCTGGGAAGCCTTTGTTTCCTGTCCCATTTCATCCGCCTCTTCCACCAGAAGCCCACGATGGGTCTGAGAGCGGGCCTCTGGGGGCCCCACTTCCTGTGTGCTCTGCCCTCTGGTCTCAGGGTCTCTGTCCCCGCCACAGGTCAGCCAGGACCCTTCTGGCTTGTTCCCTTGGGAAGATGCACTGTCTATCCAGAGGCTGGTGTTGGGGATGTGGGGACTGCTGTCACGTTGACACATCCGTCTCCCTCAAACCCCAAGCCCAGGCCCCCTCCCAGGAGAAGCGTGCACAGCCTCACTGCCCAGTGCTTCCAAGTGTGGTGCTCTGTTCTCATGTGGAGCATATTTGTGCCTGAAATATGTGTTTACAAGAAACAGACAGATAGAGGTGGAGTGTATCATGCCTGAGTCACAAGGCCCTGAACTCCTCTCAGCACAGTTAGCTGGAAGATGGCTGACAGGACAGTGAATGACTTCTGTCTAGAGTAGTCAGTGAGGGTCTTGTGAGTGGTCAGTGGTTGGTTCTCAAAAATCTGAGTTGGAAAGGAGGCTGGATTTCAGTGACACAGACCTGGGTCCTACTCTGGTCCACACTCTAGTGTGAGTTAGATTCCTGGTCTGCATTCTTGAGGGAACACTGCACAGGTCCTATGTCCTCGGGATGTCACATCTGGAGGCATGTGTCCCTCAACGATGAGGGAATGTATAACCTGCTCAGGCCTCACTGTATCTCACCCCCACCCCCACCCGCTGTGTTTTGTCTCAGTGCATTTTCTTTAGAAAGTCATGTGATGTGAGGTGTTGGTCTTTGTTGGGCCAGATCATAAAATGGGGATTTTGCTAATAAACTGGAAAGTTCTGGGAAAATCCTGCAGGTGCTGAGGTTGGTCGGTCATGCAAGGCCACTGGAAAGTTCAGGAAACTCCTTGGGTTTTTCTTCCTGTTTTCACAAACAGGTGTAATTTCCTGCCAAAGTCTTGGGTGGGGGCTCCGGCCCAGCAAAGCTCACTCTTCCCCAGTCTCATCAGTCTTTTGGGGTCCCAGTCAAACCATGAAGGCCCATGACTGTCACCTCCCAGAAGAAACACCAAGGACCTCTAGCCTTGGCTTCCCCTCAGGGGTCCTGTGGCTTCTTCGGTGACCATACAGCTTTTCTGCTGAGTTGAGCAGAGTTCTCGACCTCCCAGGGCCTCTTCCAGCAGCTGCTGCTCCTTCTTTTGATGCTCTGACCACACCTCAGCAGGGTGGTGAGGCTCCCCACGGGACTTGGGCTCCGAGGAACTTTCCCAAAGGCCAGCCCAGGGCTCCTTGAGGGCTGTCCTGCCTCCTCATGACAGTATCTCCAGCACACGGCCCCTAGAAGGTCCCTTGGAAATGCTGGCTTTTTAATGTCCTCTTCCGGAAATAGAGCTGAGCCTTGAACAAGTGGGTTTGAACTCTGTGTATCCATTTAACGTATGTGAATTTTTCCCATCCATGGGTTCCACGCTCACACACTGAACCAACTGTGGTGTCAGCGGGTTGAGTCCACGGGTGTGGGGCTGCGCATATGGAATATGTTATACTCAAATTTTTGAATATCTTTGCTCCTAACTGCTGTTTCCAGAGTCAACTGTAAATCCTTGACCTCAAGTATATGCTGAACGTGGTCCGCGGGGCCTGAACAGAACCTGCCTGAGGCACCAGCGATCGACCTCAGCTGTCCTCTCTAGTTTGTGGTTCCTTTGGAGCATTTACCCCCCCACTACCCTGAGGTTGGAAACACATTTTCCTTCCTTCCTAAAGTTAATCCCAGCACACGTGAGGACTGGACCATCAATCCCAATGCCTCAAGTCCTAGTCTTTTCTCCCAAGGAGCCGAGGAAGACTTTGTGCCCATAGGGATACCTGCAGCCCAAACCTCCAAAATTTCCTTGATGATCAGGCCCCTCCTGCTTTACAGGATTAGAAAATTTAACTTCTGTAATTGTTTCCTATCACAAAGTAGGGAAAAAATGCAGAGAGAATACAAAAAATACTATGTAGGCATGCTCTGGTGGCCTAGCAGTCTAATACATCCTGGGAGCAGTCCCATATACACCCCAAGGTCCCAGGTTCAGGACCTGGAAGGGGTTGGGGGTGCGGGGGGACAACCGATATGAACTGTTGAAAAATAACCCCCCCCCCCAAAAAAAAAAAAGAGTACTGCTTCTGCCTTTGTCTGCTTGCTTTCATTCCTGCCTACACCTTTCCTTAAAAAAACAAAACGAAACAACTTTGCTACTGTCCTAGCCTCCAGGGATAATCTAGGATTTTTTCCACGCAGCCCTCAAACTTGTTTGAAAAAGGAACACGCAGGTGATAGTCCTGTCCTAGGTGCCTCGGCCACCCCCACAACAGACAATCCCACTATCCAGGGCCTCCTGCAGGTGCGGAGAGAGACTGGACAGAGACTGAAATGTTCAGGCTGGGTAGAAAGTGACCTTGTGCCCAGGAGGCTGGAGATGCCAGTGACAGCCGCCAGGTGGCAGGCGCGCTCCACAGTTGGGGTCCGAAGGGCCCAGGAGCCGGGGGCGGTGCCGCGGGAAGAAGGCGGCTCTGGGACAGCCTGTCTGGCCCAGGAGCAGAGACCTGCCCGGTGCCGGCCCTGCCGTGATATTGCTTTATCTGCAACAAACCGGAAGGCTGGTGGTGTTTTCTTACTTTTCAGTGGAGGAAATTGAGGGTCAGAGAGGTAGAGAGTACCCAAGGGGATACAGGCCATGACAGGTCTGGGACAAAGCCCTAGTGTTCAGACTTCAGGTCTCTGCCGGCCTTTCCCAACATTGTACCATGTGCCCACCAGCGCAGACCTGCCTGGGAGCACTTGAGAGGAAAAGGCAAGGGGAGTCCCCCTTCCTGAGGATCCTCTTTGGGGCCTAAGACAGGCCAGCTGTCATCCGGGACACAGGGCTCATTAGTCACCCGCCCCCACTGTCCCCAGCACACACAGCCTGGGTCATGAGTCTGTGAGTGCCCAGGAAAGGTGGCCCTCTCCCCTCCTGTCTTCTGGGGATGGCTAGGCTGAGGCGCCTGTGGGGATGAGGCTGCATGAGGAGGAGAGCCAGCCAGCAAGCTGGGGCCTGTTTCCTGACTGGTCTGACCCGCTGTCCCCGTAGAGGCCCCGGCAAACACAGCAAGGTCATCCAGGGCGAAATTCTAGCCTGAGCCCTGAGCAGCAGCTTTGCTTTTCCTGATAAGGCTAAAGAAGGGATGTGGAGTGTCCTCCCCACACCCCCACCCTGTCAGCACCTCTGCTCTTGCGAGGCCCCTGTTACAAACAGCCAGTCTGGAGAGATACAAAGATAGCCCTGAGATAGAGACGGGCAGAGACGCCAGGGAGAGATGAGGTTAGGAGCACAGAGGAGAAGATAGGGAAGGTCCGACTGAGATCAGCAAAGTTCCCTACACTGAGCTTCCTAAGGCGACTCCTGGGCTTGACGCTGGAGAAACATGCAGTTGTGTAGACTGAAGCAGAAAGATTTCTGTGTGGTAGAAAGAACTGAATGAGGCTGGCAGCTCTGTCCCTCTGGGCCTGGTTCCTGATGTGTATCAACCTGAGGCTGACGGTGAGCGATGTGGGGCTCCAGACCAGGGAGGTTGAGATGGGAGACCTCGACCTGCAGTGCAGGGGCCTGGTGGGGCCCAGGGCAAAGGCAGCAGGGTCCCAGCTGCCAAGTAGCTCCTGCACACGTGAGGCCCCTGGCTTAGGACTTCTTTTGCACACTCTGCAATGGAATATTAAGCACCCAGCACTGGCTGTTTGGCTTGGCAAGTGAGCCAAGCCATAGTCACAGCTGGCCTCTGGGTGCCCCGTCACCATGTACAGCTGAGTCAGTCACAGCCCCTCCCTGCACCTCACTCGCGGTCCACACACGAGCGTGCAGATACATGCACAGCTGAGTCATCGCTGCCTCCTCGCAGCATGTGCCTTCACGCACGTGCACACAGGTGCCTTCAGAGGCAGTATACAGCTGACCCTGAGTCATCCGCACTCCTTGAACCCTGAGGGGGGACGCTGAGAGTATATTCCCCGTCACTGTGTAGGTCACATTCTCAGACAACACACATGTGCAGGTGCCCACCAGGCCGCCTCTGTTGGCCGCCCCATGCAGGGGAGGCTGGTGGGTGGAGAGGGGGGTAAATATCTGTGGAATAAATAAGTGAGTGAACAATGAGCGAATGAACAAACAAGTGAAAATGTGAGTGACACCCACACAGCTTGGCTTCTTGGAGAAGTAGGGCGGGGTGGCAGGGTGGGGCTGGGGTCTGTATGTCTGCAGGGAGTTGTCTTGCTCCAAATATAGCCTCTGTAGGCAGGAGCCAGACCGTGATTTCACTGGGCCTGAGGCCCGGGCTCAGAGGAGCTGGAGAAAATGAACAGAAGTCTGTCACAGCCAGGCTGAGCTGGTGGGTGACTGAACTCTGGGAACTTGGCCTGCCTGCTCGGGGGCGTGAGCGGTAGGACCGCGGGCTCTGCAGATAGGCCCAGAAAGACCTAGCTCTGGATTGGGAACTCCCTGTCCATGATGTCTTGGGACAAATATGCAGGGGACACGGCCCCCCTCTTGAAAGCTGGGGCGGTCCGGTGTCTGGTTTCACCTGGGACCAAGCCAAGGCCCTATTAGGTGCCTCACCTGGGCAGGCTTGCTCCAAGGGCTGCTCCTTGAAGTTGACTCTTAGCCGCTGTGCCTCTGCCCTGATCCATCAACCAGGGTACTTCACTAGTTTTTCTCCCCTTAGACCTTTGGATTCATCTCGTCCACAGCTGCAACGATGTTCATCTAAAGTGCGATCTGAATATATAACTTTGCTGCTGGCCATCTTCCCAGAGCGCCACACCGTGGAGCAGTTCTGTTGGATTGCCTTAGCCTGGCACACAAACCCCGGTCATGGCCAGGCCGCACACTGCCCTCTGTGCTGAGAGGCTGACGCAGTGAGGGATGGTGTTTGCTTACATGCTGGTGGGCGTCTGGGCTCAGGGAGGCTTCTAGCGATGAAGGGGCCGACGGGCTGTGGATCTGTAGACAGATGATTAGATGTCTTGACTGAGAGGCCTGATGGAGGGGTGGAGATGGGTAGGTCGGCAGTTGAAGGGACAGTGTCAAGCAAAGCTATTTTGACTGCAAGGAACAAAACCCCACCTGTCATTTGGCGTAGGGACAGTGGTGAGGTACAATGGGCAGCTGTGTGGACCTCACTGACATTCAGGCCTCATGCAGGGTGGACCTGGCCAGTCTGGAGCAGTGGGACTTCCCCGCTCTGTCTGCGGGGCACTTGGTCTCTGTCACCCTGGCTCTTCCCTGGGTTCTTGATCCTCTCAGAGTGCTTGTTGTCATCCCCAGGACCCACAGCCATTCTCACCCGTTCTCCCACACGTTTTCCTCAACTTGTTTATGTTCCTGTTTGCACCTTGCCCGTGCTTCTCTGTGCTAAAATAGAGGGTGAGCAGAGAGTGACTCTGGGGAGTGTTCTTTCTGACTGGGAGAGACAGCCAGCGCGGTGACAGTGCCTGGAAAGGATGGAGGATACGAGGAGTGGGGGAGTGTAGAGGGCTGGATCCTTAGGCACACAGCGGAGATCTGGAGAAAGCGAGGGGGAGCTACCTGCTCTGGGCAGAGGCTCTGGCAGCTGTGGTGCCCTGAGGTGGGCTCATCAGGGGGTGGGCATGGCCACAGTGTGAGCAAGGGGCCAGCTGTAGGAGATGAGGCGGAAGGACAGCAGAAAACCATGAGTTTTCTAAAACCATCATCAGGGCTCAGAATTTTGCTCCCGAGAGGCAGGGGAGGCCCTGGAGCCTGCTCAGCATAAGCCCCTCCGCCTGCTGTGCCGAAAACACCAAAGAGGCCAGGGCAAATGGGAGCAGTTGGGCTTCTGCAGAAATTCAGGGAGGAGATCAACGGGGTGGCAGTGGCAAAGATGGTGACACGAGGTACAGTATTTAGGTCGAGTTGCCAAGATTTGCTTGTTGACGGCTATGGGGTCAGGAAAATCCAGTCCAGAAAGACTGGGCTTTGTGGTCAGTGTCGCCCCAGAGATGGCATTCTCATTTCTGCAGAGGAGAATTTAGTTTCCTTTTTGGTGGGGAGGGTGTGTGGGGAGAGGAATTTCACTTTCGTCACGTTCAGTTCGTGATGTCTCTGATTCCCCGAGGAGAGGCGTCTCGGAGCTGGACATCTGAGTCTGGGGCTCAGGGAAGAGGTCTGAGCTGAAGTTTGAGGGGCACCTGCCAGCAGTCAGATGGCGTGTACAGGGGGCGCACTCACGCAGGCAGGTGTGAACAGGGGAGAGCTTCAGCAGCGATGCCAGGCCCGTTTGATGGGGGGAGAAGAGCAGCCCACCGCCAGAGACCTGGACAAGACCGGCCAGTGAGGTCTGGGGAAACTGAGAGGCAAAGGACTGAAGACGATATTTGAAGGCAGAACGAATCCCTGTGGCCCAAAGCTGCTGAGACCCACATCGGACATGGACAGAGGGCACAGTTTGAGAGGAGACAGCAGTTTCTTGGGTCTTCCATCCTCCTTCAGGTGAGGCGGCCCACTTGGACCAGCTGTGGACAAGGGGGAGTGTGGGACAAGGTGGCCTTGCAGCTCCACCCTCCAGAGAGGTGACTTCATGCAGGGACATGCGGTGACTAAGTGCCACCCCGCCCCGCAGCCGGTGTTTGAGCTGAACCAATACTCTGGAGTCCAAGACTTTCAAGGCAGAGGCAAATAGCAAGCTTAATGGGAACATAAATGAATGGAAAACTTAATGGAATAATAGGACTTAATCTGGAGACGGAAATGACCTGACTTCTCCATCATACCTAATGTTCATACTCTTTGAGGGAGAGAGAGTGTGATTGACTGAGTCTGTCACTTCCAATACAGGCACCTCTGTGGGAAGTTACACGTTATAAATGTGTGCAGTTTAATACATATGGATTTGTGTACACCACCCCCTTCCCACGTATCACACAGAAACACAGTTGCCTTAGGTGAAGAAGCCCAGCAACCAAGTCGTGGTCTCATCAGGGTTGTCCAGAGAAATAGAACTGGTTTCGCTGAATACATGTATAAGCCTGAAGTTTTATGTAGAAAGAAATGCGCCCATTTTCCTCAGCAAGGGCAGGTGATGTACTAGAGCTTCAAATATCCTCTTCTAATATAAGCGGGTTGTGAGACCAGTGAAGAGATTACTAGATGATGGATGTTACATAAATAAAGGAATATTTGAGCTGATACTTAGCTGATGAGACTCCAGGTCAAACTGGATCAGAGCGACAGGTCCAGGTGGCTGAACCAAATATTAAATAAGTGGTCGGTAGTCAGTTGGATGGTTAAGTAGGATAGAGAAGTGGATGGTTGGATGATGACTCTTTAGATTGATGGATGTGTGAATTTTAATATTTTTTTACTCCCAGCCATGGATTTTAAACCTGAGTCCTTGGACTTTCCATGGTCTATACCTCAATGACCTCGGCTGCCTGAGCCCTCGGGGTGCCAACGGAAGTGCGACTTCTAGCTGACCAGAGGGAGAGTGACTTGACAGCCTGTGGCAGTATTGCCTCCGAATTGTCTGGAACATTTGTGTGACACAGACTGCTGGGCCCGTCCCCTAGTTTTTGGTTGAGCCTGAGAATGTGTGTTTCGAACAAGTTTCCGGCTGATGTGGAATGTCTTGATCCTGGACACACTTTGAGAGCCACAGCCCTGTGGTGCCTGGCATGGTCCTGCACTGGCAGACCAGGCTGGCCAGAGGGAAAGGGATGCCACCTGGCAGGCCTGCATGCCTCCCGTCACGGGCAGAGGCCCTGTGTCTACCACAGGCCTAAGGGCCCCTGGGGCTTTTTATTTAGGACTTGACGCCCACCTCAGTCCAGCTTTCTCCAATCTCTAATCCTTCCTCAAATAAGGCTAAACCGGCTCCATGAGATTGGCAGGCTTGGCCCCCAGTGCAGGCCCGCAGTGATCACGGTGCCTCACACCTCAGAAACTGCCCTGGGAATGGCTGGAAGTTGCTCTCTCCTCCCTGAGACTCAGCGGCCAAGAGAAATCTCTCCTCACAGGCCAAACCGAGGGTGTAACTGGGGCGGCTTCCTGCGCCTCTGCTCGGGGAGTCCATGGCACACATTCCCTCTAGTTCAGCCCCCAAGTGTGGAGCAGCCTGGGCACCCCGTGCTCACTCAAAAACAGCTTTTTTGGTCACCCCTTTTTCCTTAGGGATCCTTCTCATTCTAACATGCTAGCTTTGGAAACACTAGCCTTGGAAAAATGAATACACAAATCCTCTCCCTGTCTTCACCCGCCCCTCCAGCTGCTGCCCCAGGTCCCTCCCAGTCTCAGCAAAATTCCTCCAGAGTGGCCCATGCATGTCTGTTTCCTCGCTCTGTCCGACCACACCCCCAGCTGCTCTAGAATTTCCCTGACATTACCCTCCACCTCCAGGACTCGAAACCCTAAATCCACAGCTCAGTCCTCCTCTTCTAGCTGGCTGGCGCTTTTGGCATTCCCTGACTCTTCCGGCTTCTCCAGAGGCGTTTCGCCATTTCTTGCTGACACAGCTTTCTGGTTCTTTCTACATCCCAGCTGCCACTCCTCCACCCCTCTTGCCAGGTCCATCCTCTCAGCGGCCAGTGGGCAGTGGTGTCCCCAAGGCCAGGCCAGCTCTGCTCTCATTACTCTGCCCTCTGCAACCTACTGTCTGGGCTTGGATTTCCATCTATGCTCTTCCAAAGGGTGTGTCTCCAGCCTATTCCTCTCTGACTATCCTACCCCTTCACTCGGATGTCCATGTGCCCTCTGCCTCTGTGTGTGTCCTAGGCCAAACTCACAATCCATCCCCTCCCCACCATGGCCCTCGTGTTTACTGTCCACCCAGCTATGCAGCTCAGAAAGCCGGGGCCCTGTGACTCTTCCCTCCTGGGCCTTCGTGGCCAGACTACCAGCTTCTCTCATCTTAGTTCCGTCTGTACAGTTTTCTGACTCTTCGTGTCCCATCCAAACAGTTCTTCTCCGGACATGGCAAGAGCCCTAAGTGGTCATGTCCCTTCCTGCATCCCTCCAAGCCATTTCCATGTTGCGACCCTACAAGCATGATCTGTCTGCAGGCTCCCCTGGGGAGACTCCGCCTCCAGAGGGCGGGCCTGCGGAGGGTCACACCAGGGCTGCAAGGCAGCCCTGCCAGTTGGCTGGAGGCCCCTTAGACACGCAGAGCTCAGCTGGGCCTCCTTGGGGTTGGGGAGAAGCCTCTGAAATGTGCAGTATCAGGTTTCGGAAAACACAGGTCAGGGTCAGCGGAGCAGCTGGTAGTGAGGAGGCCAGGCCCAACTAATTTCCTGTCAGAATGGCCCAGAGGCCCCAGCCGCTCTGGGCTGGCCGCAGGGGAGGAGATGCCGGGAATGGCTCACATTCCTCTGGCTGGGGCTGCACAGATCCTCAGGGTCCTTCGGGAGTGAGGGAGTGGATCGGCTGAACCACCGTTGGAGGCTCTACGGGACCAGGCATCTGTTGGCCAAGCCTTAGAATGGGCTGGGGCCGGGGACCGGAGCAGATAGAGAAGGACCATCCCAGTTACTGGAGCTGTGGGATAAATGAGCCTGATGTAGGTTCCCAGAGGAGGAAACAGGTTCAGACAGAACCAGGTCTCTCTAGGATCACACGAGTGTCGAGTCAGCCCTGAGTCTCGTTGTCTGGCCAGGCCAGCATGTCCTGGAAAGCTCGCTTTGCTGATCTGTGTGACAGACCCCGCCAGGCTCGGCCCTGGCTCCTCTTGGAAGGGAGGCAGGAGCCTCATCTACACCTAGGGTTATGTGCTGCTTAGGTGGTCTCCTGTGGGGTGGGGGCTGGGTAGGTGGCCCGTGAGGACAGGGTGTGAGATGCCAGGTCCTCTCCCTGGAGGGCCCAAGCTCATTCCGCCCACAGAAGGAACTTTATGGCCTGGTCTGTTCTCCAGAGGGTGTCATCATGGAGGTATGTGCTCCCGGCCTGCAGTGGTAGCCTGGCCTGGCTGTGCGGGTGGCAGAAACCAGGGGTCCCCATGCTCTCTGAGTCCTGGGGATGGCCAGCAGGGGCACAGTCATACACACTTGGGTTCACATCCGGCTCCACTGGATACTACCAAGTGACCTTGGACAGGTCATCGAACCTCTAAACCATGAGCTTCTCAGCAGCAGAGAGGAGAGGGGCTGCTTCTTTCCTTTCTTCCCATCAAGTTCTATGGTGGGTCTGTGACTCCGGCAGGGTCCCCGGCCTGACGCTGTGGCGCACAACCTCTCCAGAGTCCCGTCCACGCCCTCTCCCCCCGAGGAAGCCCACACTCACGCCCGCTTGCGAAGTTGGAGACTCTTTTCTCTGCTGGGCCATCCTCCCCCGTCCTCAGTGCTTGACTCAGAGGCTGGGGACATTTTCAGATGTCCCAGGCATCAACCTGACATCCTGACTGTCCCTCCACCCGCCCCAGTCTCCACCCCACCGCTTGGGCCCCAAGGTCTGTAAATGCCACCTGAGGAATGTGCTGGCCCCATCCATCAGCCCCTCTGCCTTCTCAGGTTGGAAAAACTGTGGCAGCCCAACCGCCCTCCCTTCTGTCCAGTCTCCCGTGGATTCTTCACCGGGAGGCCTTTCGAAACACAGCCACTGCCTGTCTCACCTTCCCTCTTTGTCTTCCTCCTTTCCACCTGGGCCCAGCTGTCTCCTCCTTGTCGCAGGACTCGCATAACTAGCTTTGTCAGGGGGGCATGTCCCTTATCCCCGGGCTGGACGAGAATCTTCCCATCTTCGATGGCCCCTAGCTGACCTGGGCCATCACAGCTCCGATCACTTTGGAATTCACACCTTGCAGGTGTGGATAATGGTTTCTCTTACTTAGATACAAAGTAGCCAGAATAGACATTAGTGCACAGCAGCATCAATAAAAATTGAATGCGTGAACGGCGGACCCTGTGGTTTGGGGGCGACTGGTCCATTCACAGTAGCTCTGCCCCTGCCGGTGAGGCTTTGGGGAATGCATGCAGGGTCAGGGCTAACCCTGGCACCTCACGTCCTGTGCTCCTGGGCAGAAAAATGACTTGCAGCCACCTTTCCCCTGGTGAGGCTTAAGTGGTGGGTGTGGCAGGCACCCCCATCCCTCCCCTCCCCAGGAAATGTGGGTGTTGAAAGAGCTTCCCAAAAACAAGTGGAATCAGGTAGGGGTGGGCCTGCGTCTGACAGCATCTGCGTGTCTGAGCGCCTATGTCACGAGGGTGTGTACCTGTGTGCACACACATACCCATAAGTGTGTGCTTGCACGTGTGTGAGCTTCCCCCAACCTGGGCTGCGACTCCCCCTCGGCCCAGGGCTCCGAGCACGCGCTCTCCACAGCTCCGCTGTCAGAGGCCCCCTCCAGGGGCCCTGTCCTGAGCCCCAATGTTGCCCCGTATCACTGGTGCTTCTGTGTGATACCACTTCAGTTTCCTGCTGTTGTGACAGATAATCCTAGTGGCTTCAAGCAGCTCAGGTTGATCATCTTACAGTTCTGGGGGTCACAAGTCCGACATGGGCCTGACTGGGCTGAAGTCAGGGTGTCGGCAGGAGTGTGCCCTCTCTGGGGGCTGGCAAGGAATCTTCCTTGCCTTTCTCAGCTTCCAGGGGCTGCCCGCAGTCCTCAGGACCCCCTTCCATCGTCAAAGCCAGCAGAGCTTCTCACGCGCTGTTGTCTAACGTGCGCTCTGCCTTCTCTCCCCTACTCAGGGCCTTTGTGATGACCTAGGGCCCATGCAGGTACAGCTCGTGAGGTCACTAAAGAGTAGCTTTCATGCCAGCTGCAGCCCTCATTCTGCTTCGCATATCAGGTGCACATTTGCACACTCTGGAGATTAGGATGTGGATGTCTTGGATGGACCATTGTTTTGTGCACCTCAGGTGGCCTATCTCTTCTTTGGCTCATGAGCTCTTTGGCCAGCGCTGTCTCTTACTCATTCAGAGATGCCTTGCGAGCAGAGCCCGTGCCCAGCCTGCACCAAGTGTAGCTTGCAAATTTGTTGAGTAACTAACTCAACCAAAACTTACTGAGAATCCATTTTGTGCCAGCACATTCATAGAAATTGTCAGAGTTTCAATATTTCTTCTCTAGAGGAAGTAAATGAAACTCCTAGGGGTTAGGAACCACTCAAAAAGCTGGTAAGTGAGAGCCAGAAGCGTCAGTGTGCATGACCTCAGGGTGAAAATGCTTTCAAGCTTTGTCCCTTTGGGTCTAGAACTCCAGAAAAAGATACCCCGATACCTCCTGTGGGGGCCATGAAAGTGCACCCTAGATCCCAGACTGGCCCCTGCTGTGCTGTGATATCTGTCAGTTTGTGGTGAGGCCACAGGCTCCCAGTCAGCAATGAGGGCAGGTCCCTTCTTGGACAGGCAGGCCTCCCTGCCAGGCAGTTCTCTACAGGACTCCCCACTGGCCTTTCCACTGCCTGAGCTCTAGATTGAGCTCAGGAGTCTTCCACCCACCTTTGTCCTTCCCTGTTTCCTCAGGGGTCACCCTACTGCATAGCCTGTGTCTCTCCCAGGCTCCCAGCTGCCTGTTCATCTTCCCTCACAGGTGTTTCCCCCACAGGTAACTATGTCAAGGAAACAGGTGGGTAGGGGACTGCACCCTTCATAGAGGATGGCCGAGAAGGGGCCACAGACAGCCCCCTGCAGCAAGGTAGCAGCTCAAATGCCAAGTAATTCCCTGGTGATGACCTGGGAGCACTTCCTAGAGGAGAAGAATGCTCTGTGATGATTCAGGTGTTAGCGAAAAGCAGAGGGGAGACAGAGCACTCTGAAACGCCGCCTGGTGATTGCTAACTCTCCCTGACGCTTCTGAGGGCTGAGGAGGAACCCTGGGCCACCATAGGGCAGTTGGGTCAGTGTGAGGCCGGAGAGCCTCTGTGGCAGCTAACAAAGAGGCCGTTATCACCAGCAGTGAAGAGGTTGTGGCTGAGAGCAGGTGGAAGTTGTGAGATGCTGAGTTCCAGATAAGTCTGAATGTCCAGTCAAGGCAGCTATGTGAAGGTTGGATCCTGCTGGGAAAACCTGGCCCCTGAATCATGAGGTAAAGACATCTGGATGGAGGCCCAAGTATAGTGGCGTGGCCTCCCTGATGCTCTGGCTCACAGAGGTGCCTCCCTTTCTTTGTAAGAGTGGTCACCTCTGCTAGCTACCCCGGCCTCAGGCTGAAGGGGCCGGGTTCCCTCAGGAGGGCCCACCTCTCCTGACCACAAAGAGGGTAATTAGGGTCAAATTCCAGAATAGTCTAGCTGGGGACATGCTAGGCCCGATGAGGAAGGAGAGAGACAGTGACGGAATAGTGATACCTCCTTGGATAGGAGAGTCTGGCCTAGAGGGCCCCCCTAGAGGTGGGGAAGCGGGACTCCACTGACTTGAGGACTCTTCTTGTCAGGATCCAGAAGTCATGTTCTGTTAATTCACTCAGAAAGAGGGAAAGTAGGCCTCTTGACCAGTTTCCCAGAACTCCCTCCCTTCATTTGTCTAAAACAATGAAAAGCACATTAGTATGAAAACCCCCTTTTGTTTCCCCTCACAAATGAGATGGCTGAAATAAAATCAGACTGAAGACATGAGAAGAAAAGTTACCACCTCTTCCATTCAGAACTCAAGTATTCTGTGGAAATGTTAGCATCACAGTAGACATCCTTCCACCTGGGTCTTTTAGATTTGACAGTGATCACATTAAAGACCTGAGACTCTAAGGGATCACAGCATGAACCGGAATTCCATTTTTCCTTCTAAAACCCTGGTGACGAAGGTATTTGGAATGAGTGTCCTTTGAGAAAGACTGGCCATTGTCTAAAGACACGAGTCTTTGGTGACAAAGACCACCTGGTTAGAGGCCATGCCTGAGGGTTTGAAAAGCAAATCTTAATTGTGATTTCTTTTTCCCTTTCTGATACGAAGGAAAGAAGTTCTATGGTATTTTACAAGCACCTCCCTACATGCTCTCGTATGTAAGTCCCTATAGAATGCACAGAAAAAAAAATGCCTGAAACGTGCTCCACCTTGCATTCTCGGTAGCAAAACTGCCACTTGGGGATGTGTAGTGAAGAGGCCAGGCGTCAGGAAACTGACCGCTCCCAAGGACGCCCCCCCCACCATAGAAGGGCAGGCCCTCCACTCATCAGTGGGCAGAAACCAGCTCACATGAAGGCATCTTCATGGCTCTTCTGCTGGGGTGATCTACTCTTCCAGAAGGGCACTTGCTTGAGACCCAAGATTTAGTTCCCCTGCTGGGACACAGGCCCGGGCAGACTCTCTTCTGGGGTGCTCTTCCAAGTCTGGAAAAAGTAGTGCCCAACATTCAGTAAAGTAGAAATAGTTGAGTGTTTCTTGCAGATGACAGAGAAGAAATTAAAAAAAAAACTGAGGAAAGTGGGCATGCTGGACCAGCTATTTATGTAGGTCAGTAATACTGACCAGGACAAAGGGGCAGGCCAGGGGGCTTGACCCATAGGAAGCTGTGACATGTTCTCTAGGGGCAAAACAGACAGGTAGCCAAACCCTGCTTGATATCTACAACCAAAAAAATAAGACTAGAGGAGCAGGAGATGGGCAGTCGGAAGCAGTGACCCCCTCGCTCAGTTCCCAGACCTGAGCTGATTTTCAGCGCTAGAGCCTACTGACCAGAGGAGGTCAGGACGCCAGGAGGAGGACACTGCAGAGCTGCACCCAGTCTCTGTGATGATGATTCCTTTGAGTTTTCCCCCAAAGGCTGCTGACCATTTATTTGGGAGACTATTCACTACAGAAGAGGACTAACAGCGTTTTGGACAAGTGGAGTTGGGGTTGACATTCACATCTGGAGACTCAAAGCACCATCCAGGGCCTGTCTCAGGCCTGTGGAGGCCAGTGTGTGCAGAGTCCTGTGAAGACTGTCATGCCCCATGTGGATGTTCACTGGGTGGCTCCTATGACAGGGCGCAGTGAATAAGCAAGTAAACAGAGTTGGTCAGTGGACAGTAACTTGTCCTGGTCACTGGCTGCACTGCACCCACGCGCTGGGCAGGTGAACAGAACTGCAGAGGCAGGTGCCATTCAAGCACTAATATGGGCCCAGCAGCAGGGCTCTGACAAAACAAAGCCACTCTAAGTATTGCTGCCTCTGAGAGGCCAGCTCATCAGCAAGAGACCAGTGCTGAGCACCTATGGAGACCCACCACCACTTGAGGGCAAGGCAACCACCTCAGGCCCTTGCATGCTGGAAGGGTCTCTCACTCATCTTCACAGCGATTCTCTCCTGGCTTTGCCTTTCCCTACCACAGAGCCTCGGTCAGCACTACTGTCCTGGGACCCACAGAACACCTGATCCAAAGGCAGGGAACTCCTCACGGCATAGCATTTGACTTGGGGACACGGCAGGGGTCCTGTTGGACTCCTGTTATGACATCCACCAGGGCACTGGGGATCTCTTGTGTCCAGAGAGCAGCAGGGGGCAGGGAGAGGCTGTGTGGAGCTCAGGT
The DNA here is from genome assembly GCA_004363575.1 of Solenodon paradoxus. Classification (NCBI taxonomy): domain Eukaryota; kingdom Metazoa; phylum Chordata; class Mammalia; order Eulipotyphla; family Solenodontidae; genus Solenodon; species Solenodon paradoxus. The sequence goes on from RJWH01000933.1 coordinate 45,376, forward strand.
GACCGTCACTGGAACTGAAAGGACAGAATGCAGCCACCCAACATGAGCAGGGTAGTTTAAAGAGCATTTAGGCCCCCTTACCTCCCAGAATGAGGGTTTGAGTCACATGAGGGAGCCATCATCTGCTGAGACGGTTGCAGGTACTGAGAACTCAGTGGACAGTGGAGCGGGATGGGATTAACGGCACTGACCCGAAGGCTGTTGTTGGGCTGACCGGCTCCCTTCTGAGTTTCTCTTGGGAATAGAGACCCAAAGGAAACTTGGAGAAGCTGTGCATGAGAAGGCAGGTCTGTCCATCACAGGAAAGATGGTGACAACTGTGAGTAGACTTCTCTCAGCTCTCCAGCTGCAGGGAGGCCCCAGCCCCGCATTCTGGAATCTGCTACTGTGCTTGCCCTAAGCTGGCACTGCCCAGGGGTGGCAGCAGTGACTGGGTGTGGCAAGACCCTAGGCAAGTTCGTTGCTAAGACGCACAGGACTCCTCATGACTCCACGGCTGAACACATCTCACCTGCATCGCAGAATTTCCTTAGAACTGCATTGCAGTCGAAATCTCCTCCACCCAAGTTTCCTTCCTTCCCTCTCTCTTTGGCAAGGGTCATGCCTGCATCACAGTTTCCTGGCTCTGTTGGCCTCCCTGCTTTCCTTCCCGTTGGAGGCCTGCTTCTTAGGACTGGGCTCACAAGCTGTTACTCTGTCTCTTACTACCTGAGAGCTTATTAGAATACAGCACATCAAGTCCCACCCCAGACCTACTGAGTCAGATTCTTCATTTTAACAAGATGACTCACATGTGCATTATAGTTTGAGAAGTGCTGATTTAGATGATTTGACCTTTTCCAGCAAGCCTTTTAAATCTCTATTTGGAACCTGAGGCTTTGAAAGATAAACAGTTGGAATCCTAAACCCATAGATTAGGTGGACCCTTCATTTCATCGGTGAAGGCCCAGCAAAGGGGACTGGTTCAGCATCAGTGAATTAGAACAGAACTGCACCCAGGTCTCTCACCTGAGCTGTGCAGCAGGCGACATGTTTATAGGCTGCATTGTCTAGTGTGACACACTGGATATGTGGCTCCTTGTGGTCTAATCAAAGGAAGGTGGTTTTGTCCTGGATTTCTAACATGGACTGTCTAAAGCTTAGAATTTCCTGAATGATAGAGTGTCTTTTGCTGCGCACACCTGTTTCTAAGAATGGAATGATGCGGGGTAGGGTACCTGCTTCTTCAGAATGGGGGCTAGTCACTAGAAAGGACAACTGTGAGTGGGGAGATGGAGAATGGGAAATGAACCCTCTGAACAAGATTCTCAGGGCCTGCAGCTTGGTGGCCATGTCGAGATGCAGGGGAGCTGGGGGCCACTCCCTTCCCTCAGACCCATCCCTGTGCGTCTCTCCAGGTGGCGGGTGCTGGGTTCTATCTCTTGTAATCAACCAATAAACATCACTGTGTTCCGAATTCTGTGAGTTGTTTTAGAGAATGTTGAGCCTGAGGAAGGGGTGGCCCCGGACTTGTAACTGGTATCTAAAGGGGGCAACCTTGTGGCTCTGACCCCTTAACTGTGAGTGCATTGATTCTGGGGAGCGGGTGAAGTGGAGAACTGGTGTGGAAAATGACACATACTTGGCGTGAGAAGTGGCGTCAGAGTAAAATACACAATAGATTTGGTGACTCAGTATGAACAAAGAATACAAAATAATTTTTGGTATTGATTATAGGTTGACATATTGGATGAGATAAAATATATTAAATGTCATTAAATTACTTCTTTTTAAAAAAAGATATGTAAGTGGCTCACTTGTCTGATTGTGCTTCTCTAAGCTCTTCATGTTTTGCTTCAGTCATAGCTCTGGTTGCAGTTGCTGAGGGCGATTCATGGTCATAGCTTTGAGACCTCTCAGAAATTCTTCACGGGATGCGGTTTCTTGACAACTCACAAGAACTCTGCTGAAATATCTAGAAGTGTCAGTTTTTGCGAGGAGCAAACCTGTCATGCCCTTGCAGTTTGCGTTCCAGCTCTGGAGTGGAGACTGTAGGGGAAGAGCTCAGGAGTTCAGAAAAAAGGACTTGGACAAAAGGGGGAGATCAGTGTGAGTGCTCCCTCGGGTCTGCATCTTTTAAGAACCTGGTGTAGAAAGGCCGTGTCACAGGACCACAGGCGAGGAAGGTCCCTGCTAAGGCTGTTGCCTGACTTTTCTTCCGTGGAATTCTGTCTCGTCCCCTTCACAGCCAAGATCTAAGGAATAAAGGGCATCCAACAACTTTTGTGCTCAACCCCCAATTACGTTGTTTTTGTCCTGAGTGAACTCAGGACACAGCAGGGGCAGAATGGCAGGTTCCAGGCCAGCCATTAAAAAGAGAGTCCCAGGACCGACGAAGACCGGGGGGCCCTTGCCTGGCTTCCAGAGCCCTCTAGACTCAGGACATAATGACGACTCAAGGAGGTGGTGTCACAGCCTCACCCCAAGCCTCCGTGGCTCTTGTGGGCCCTTCATGCCTGGCTCAGAGAGGACTCTTGGATGTCAAAAGATTTAGAGGTTCAGCCCTCAGATAGGAGCCCACAGTCTGTTGGGTACATGTCAAAATGTGGCCACGGGGCCCCATGGTAAAGTTGCTAGGGCTTAACTAGAGGAAGTTTTATCCAGAGCTGAAAGCAGTGATCCTTCATCTGTGCTATTAAAGCATTTTCTGAAGCAGAAAAGTGTGGTTGCCAACTAGAGTTCAATTTCTCCTGCTGAAAATTCTCACAAAATGCCATACTATCGGCAGTGGAACTGTGACCTAGCGGGTAAAGGACTCGGCCAATGTCACACGGCTCGTGGGAGGCACAGGGTGGGAGTGGTTGCCTCAGGTCTTCACCCCAACTCTGCAGCAGTGTGTCCAGAGCCCAGCAGCTCAGGCTGCAGGCCCAGTCCCTGGTAACCTCCTGAGCAGGGGCAGTGACGACAGGAGAAGCACGCATGGATGGGCGGTGCAGCGCTTCTGGCACTGACCCTGTAGCACGTGGGTCCCGAGTGCTGCCTCTGAGCGCTGTGCGCTGCAGAAAGAACTCTTCACAGTAACGAGGGACACTTTTCTTAATAAATTTAATTCGAGGTGGTTAGTGAAGGTGTGAGGCAACGCCTTCATGAAAGTTAAAAGAATCCAGTTACAAAAGAAGCACTGTGTACAGTCTCAAATAGCTGAAGGGATAATGGGCTCCATATTTTACAAAGTACAAAAAATTTTTTCATATACAAAGAAAAATACAAATGTGCAAAAACCGTTTTTCACAGGTGGCAATTTATAAAATGAAAATGATAGAAAAATCCTTCATTCTTATTATCCCCCAATTTCTTATATACTAACACAGCTTTATTTTCTAGTGTGTAGATAATCTGAAATTTGAAAATCTGATTTATTTTTAATCTACAGAGACAAAGTGGTTAAAATATTTTTTAAGGGGAATTGTTACTGAAATCTTATGAATAAATCAGTGTAATTTTATATTAAATTAAAAGGAGGCTATCTGAAAAATCAGGATATAGAAATCATATATACATACTGATAGGATATTAGTTTGGTATCTGACATATTGACATTTCAGCCACGCGCAGGGCTCCGCTCCCTGGAGCCCCGCCAGCCGCGGTGGCTGCAGCAGCATGGCGCGTCCGCTCGCAGCCTCCCTTGGCTCTTACACTGAACAAACACAAGGTTATCAAAAGTAAAGACAATTTAAAAGCAGTTTCTTCTGTTCACGTGCAGAGGTGGTGTCTGCATGCCCAATCAAACCGCAGTGTGACTGGTCGCCATGGTCCTGTCACAGGTGGTGTTGTCATCAAAAGCTGGTTTCTGTCCTTCCCACTCTGTCTCTTCATTAGTTCAGTGAAAGTGATTTGTGGGTTAGTGCATTCAGCTTTTTGCATGTTATTTTGTGTAAGAAGCTGCTGGAGCAGAATACATACAAGCACAAGGTCGCGGATCCTCAGAGTACCTCTCGCCTAGAGAATCCAGTGTTTTGCAAGCAGTGTTTTCTGCAATGGTCTGGGTATGGTTGCATCATTCCTGGACAGTCTTCTTCTGTCAGGATAATCCCATGTGCTCCCCTCTGCCTGTACTGAGCACCGGTGTTCTTGCTCTGAACCCCAGTGGCCTGGTGGGGCTGCGGAAGCACTTATGGAGCACCAGAGACCTGAGCATCTCTGAGCTCAGGAGGCTCTAATGAGTACCTGTTCCAGCTGAATGTCAGGCAGTCTTGGAGGGTTTCGACTTATGCTTGTCAGAAAACTCTTCCAAGGAAACTATGACCCTGGGGAACAGAAAGGACCTAGCTTTCACGAAGAAGGTTCCCAGTAGGTGGTAGCCGTGTGCTGAGGGGATGGATGACACTTGGCTCAGGAAGCGTTCTTCTGACCTCTCACCACTAAGGCTCTGTTAGATCAATCCAGTGCAAGATTCAGGGAGAGTCTGAAGCTCTTGACTAGACCTATGTGACACATTCACTTGGGCTAAGACACAGCAACTGTTGAAGAGGGGACTGGGTGAGACTGGGCAGGACTGAGGTTACAGCCATAACCTCTGGCCCTGGGATGACTCTCAGAACTGTCAGCTCCTCACAGACTCACGCACTTCATTGTCTGGCAGCACGAGTCCCGAGTCCCTTGTCCCTCTTCTGCTTGGGTTAGCCCTGGGTGTCAGGCATCCGAGATGCAGCTCTGGATCCTGTCCATCCACTGCTGAGCGCTCTGGCCGTCTTGAGCACAGAAGTTATACACACGTTTGCTGGTCTTCAGCTACAAAACCAAGTGAAGAGAAGCAGAGATGAAGGGCAGGCTGTTTCATGGGCCAGTGTGCGAACAATCTCTGACTGAGAACCTCAGTATTTTCTCTCCCCTCAACTGTCATATTGTCATTGCCTTTATAGTCACTTTACTTTTCTAGTCCCCAGAGTCACGGGGAATTTTAATGGAAGAGTACTGCAGAAAAGGGGACAGACGAGGAGAACCTTCCTCTGCATCGATCTGGGCGCTACGGGATCACAGGGGAGGAGCAGGCTGGTGCCTCTGGCCTCTCCCAGCAGTCACACAAAAGCAGTGCAAGGAAGGTGTCGAGGAAACCCTGGGGAGGCCTGAGCTCCAGTCACACGGGGATGAAGCTGCCTTCTGAGTCCACCTTCCGTTCCCTCCTCTGGTCTTTCATTGGGGCCACACTAGAAGGTTAGATATTATAATTCTATGTTCTAAGCAGGGCCCTGGATTATGATGTCTGTTCTTTAGGAAGACCTGCTTGGCTCCAGAGACTAGATAATCCCCTATCATGTGGCCCATAAAATGCCCCGAGGCCCACCTAGGGGCTGTTAAAGTATTAGTGCGGACAGCTATCACTGTGACCAAACATGTCTTGTGGATGGTCAAGCACAGAGACCGCTGGATATGAAGGGAAATAGCATCTGTTCTTGACAGTGGTGGTAAATAAAGTAACGACATTCAACCAAGAGTTCGTCTGCTTCGGTAAGTGGCTGGACACCTTTTGGAAGAGTTTGTTGTGCAAAGCAATATGTGGCCTTTCTGAGACATGAACACTGGGGAGAGGTTGGATTTGGGGACTAGCAAAGTTGATCAAGTTCTGTAGCAATTCTATAGCCAGGGGGTCTGTACCCATCTGTAGTCAACACATTTCTCTGAGGTCCCATAATTCTTGGAGGTGGATGGACTGTAAGAAATCACAAGCAAACGGAATCAGGAAAAGTCGAAAAAGAGCAACTTACATCAAAGAAAGCCTTGTCACTTGTGTGCTTTGGGGCTCCCATGCTGGGGCCGGCGGGGATGACCATTTCTACTTCAGCCAGATCAATGTGGCCTTTACAGCTTGTGTCCTCACCCGAGTCATAATAGCGCAGCTAGAACCAAAAGGATAGAGATGGCACATAAGAGACACAGAAGGGGAAACTGGCGAGGTGCTTCAAACTGTTTGAACACTTCCTCTGTATCTTGCTAAGTACATCTGGAAGAATAGACAAGAAATTAAAAACACTGGTTGCCTCTAGGGAGGAGAACTAGGTGGCTGGGACAATGGAAGAAAAAAGATTCTTTGAAATTTGAACAAATAAGTATATTCCATATTAAAAAATTTAAATGTCAATGACTGCTTATCTGTGTAGCACATAAAAAGGGTTAATGTTTAGAACATATATAGAATCCCTAGGATCCCTGGAAGCTGATAAAACGAAGATAACATAGTTGAAAAATAGCCAAAGGATGTCAACAGGCAAGTCATGGAAGGGAACACAAATGAACTGGAAACATCTGAAAAGATGAACAGTCTAATTTATTTAAGGAAAATAAATGCATCAACGAAACGTCACTTTTCCTTCAGACTGAAAAACTACTAAAAATGGTTGATAATATCCAGGTTGAATGTAAGGCATTCAATAGTCTCAAACACTGTAAGTGGGATTATAACTTGTCAGAAATTTTCTGGAGAGCAGTTTGGCAATAGCAATAAAATTTAAAATATTTATGCCTATAGATACACCTTTCCCACCTCCAGAAATTTATCCTATGAACACTCCTCCCACATGCATGTAAAGAATGTATAAAGAAGTTTCTTTCAGCACAGATTTTATCAGCTAAAAATTGAGAAGATGTAGCTGTCTTTCAATGGGGTATTAATTAAATAATGGTATATCAGTAAAGGGAACTTTTCCATCTTCACGAAATGTTTGAATTTAGTATAATATATGTATGCCACTTTTGAAATGATAAGTATAAGAAAAATACTTTTTAAAATGAAAGAGACTGCTGGTGAAATAGCTTTATTGGTCCACAGCCTGCATTTCACTGTCTGATTTACATGGTAGGGATCTGTCTGGTGCCTCTGTATTGCGGTTCTGGTCTCAGACTTTTCTGTCTCTCCCTTCAGACATGGCAAAAGCAGAGCTAAACGGCAAACTGTTCTTTTTGCGTTAAAGAAATCCCAAAGATTGGGAAGAATGCAAGTATAATTTGATGTAACTGTACATTACAAAAAGATCATGACAATTTCCTATGTTATATTTAGTGGTTTAATGAAACTTCTACACAGTGTAGGCTCTATGATTTCAAAGGCATTGTTATTTTAAAGTACAGTTTCCTAAAAACGGCTTCCATTGCATATTTGATAATAAATTCTCTATATTCTTCCACAAGGACTCTGTGTAACCTTTATGAAACCCCTTGAACAGAGGATAAGGTGGTCTGATATAAAGTTTTCATCTGGAAGGAGTTTTCTAGATTAAGGTTCATGCAGAGCATTGAACAGGGGTAACAGTTCACAACTTTCTCAAAAGATTGCGTTTTCAGAGACAAATGCACTGAGAATCAACATGTGATCCTTGTCTGCCTCAAGGCTGACTGGTCATTTCCGAAGGAGAGGCCTGTGGTCAGAACAGGCTGGGGTCTGAGATTCCCCAGTGCAGGGGGTGGAGGATGGGGTAGGGATCCTCTCTGTAGGAATCACTGGAGCAGATCATGTCACTAAGGATTTCCGGGGCAGTTACAGCAATACTAGGAACCTAACAACAGGCAAAAGACTTCTGGACATGCTCAGCAAGGTCCAGTCTAATTTGCGCCAACTGTCAATCCAAATTTAGGGGCCACTCTCTCCTCTATGATGACACCTTCTTTAGTAACCAATAAGTGATGGGCACAGAGAAGATCTTCAATAAATGTCGAGTAAATTGATGCTCTCAATTTTGAATGGCTGGTTTATGCTATAAAGACAAAGGTCATTATACTCTGGGGCCTGCTCTATATGCATAACAGGCTGAAAACCTCAGGTCCTCTCCTGCCTCACCTTTAAGAGCAGGCAGGAGACACAAGCATTAAAGGACAGAGTTCTTTCGCGTCTAATGATCTGCCCCTGCCTGCACATACCAGGCAGAACTACTTTGGAAGTTCCCTGAGAGAGCTACTGCCCTTGCTCAGGGACAGGCTGGGTCTTTGGAGTCCCCAGGAGGCATACAAGAGAGGCTTTAGGATAATCTTTACATGAGGAAAGTGTCTGTCTTCTGAGTTACACAATAGCCAGGGACCATGACTAGCCTAGAAAGAGGTGATTTCTTTAAGCCTTGATCATATTACCTGATGTTTTGTCACATCCAAAACAAACCAACGGGGCTTCCAACCTTTCAGCAAAGCCCCTCTTTTGTAAAGTGTTCCCTCAAAGGACCTATAAGAAATGATAAAGGACAGTTAATATTCTTTCATTTAAAAGTACTGTAAGGGGTGTGTCTGCTGTGTCTGTTGTCAGTCAAGTCTCTATTTTCTCTAGATGATTCAAAACAGGCAAATCGGAGTTCTCCCTGGAAATTTCCTATTAGACTGTTATGGAAATGGACTTTTGGTCAATCTCAGTGGTTAATCCCAATTACCAAACTTGTGAGGTTTGGAGGTCACTAGCCATCTTCTGTGCATGTTGGGATTGATGCAACCCCTGGGAGAAAAAGAGCCAGGAAATGGACAAAAATATGAAGGCTCTATGTGAAAACCAGCACTCCTGTTTATGGGAGTAAATACCTCTTTGCTTGAACTGACAGAAGCTATATTTCTGATGTTTGCCACGGAAGTACTAACACATATTCCCTCATAAGATATGTCAGGCCTGTGATAATGATAATCAGGGCTCAACCACAAATAACTACAACTTCTTGGCAATATTTCTGGTGGGGATTTTGATCTTTTTTTTGTCTTCAAAGAGCCATCTAAGATTTTTAAAGCAAAAATAATTAAAGCAAGTCCAGGTTTACGGAAGGCTGTACTGCACAGGCCGACTTAGTAAAGGGCCTGCAGCATGCGGAGCCTTCGGCAGCATCGGGTGTCTTCAGCACACCAGACAGGGCTCAGCAGCTCACCTGTTCTCGTCGTTCTTGGATGTGTACTGACTGTACAGCGTGGCTGCCCTCCGGTCCACGCCGTTGGATGGGGAAATGCTGGCACTCTGCTCCTCCCCCATGCTGCTGTCTGGGAGGTGCAGCAGAGACCTTTTCTGATAGGAAGGCAGGTTGGTGGACATAATTCCTGGGGAGCCCGAAGGGTGTCTTTGGGCCTGAAAAAGGCAGAACACGAGATAAGAAAATTTTACAAAGACTCTAAGCAACTGATTTAATACTATTAATTCTAAAAACTGAAGGGAAAAACCGAACCAATAAGCAAAATACATGTACAAAGATATTATGGTGTTATTTATAATAGTAAAAAACTGGAAACAAACTTCATCATTCGCAGATTGGTTAAAAAATTTCCATACAATGAAATTCAAAACAGTCATTAAAAATGATGCTGCTGATTCTATATAGTGACAAATAGAAGGACATGTATACCCACATACTAATAAAAGAAAGGTTTTAAGTAGTATATAGAGTAAATTCCTTTTATTTGTGTGTTTAGAATAAGTTTGATAGCTCAGTGTGTAGGTTATAAATTATGGGTAATTTTTTGTCTTCTATTTTATAACTTTCTATGTATTGTCTTAAAAATCTATCTTATCTTCATAACCAGAAAAATATCAAACTTTTCTGGGGAAAAAAGAAGTAAGACTTTACATACATACGGCCTGTCTAATGAAACTTCCTGAATTGCCATTTGAAAGCAAGTTATAAAAAAAGCTGGAGGATCCCCTCTTAGCAAGTGGGAGGCTGTCTTCTATACTCCATTCTCCTCGACCCCTCTGTGACATCTGACCCCACAGATCTCTTCTGAGAAGCTCTTCTGCCCTGAGTTCCCTTCTAGTGAATCTGGAGGCAATGTGATGTGGGTGTGACTGGGGGCCACCCCAACTACTCGCTACGTGGTCTCATGTAGGAGATGGGACACTACTCCCTTTCTGTGGGTTACACAGGATGCTACTTTGTGTGCGACAGCACAGTTCCTTGTCTGTAGTAAGTGTCTGATACATGTTCATGTCTCAGAAACAGAAAAAGGAGTGTAAGGTGGGTGTGAGCAACAAATAACGTATTTTATTTTAAAATATCTTATTTTCTTCAGTTAATTCTCTGGAGCAAACATGGCCTTAGCATTCCCCTCCTCCCTCATGTGGTCTATCAGCTGAAACCACAGAGGCACTGAGATAGAAAAGAATCCAGTAATTTCCCTGGATATGGGGCCCTGAAACATGAGTATCATGTCATTGTGGTAAATTGAGACACTCAGGAGGTATTTAGTCATTTGGAACTTTTTGCCCTGGATTCCCAGGGAATGACCTTTCCTTGTTCACTCTTTCCCTTGACTGTAAAGCCACCTGAGTTACCTGTAACAGCAGACCCTACCGGACCTAGCACCTTCAAAAAGCCCAGAAGCAGCTCCTCAGAGGCTTTGTCAACTCACACGGTATGCTCTGGGCTCTTCTTTAAGGTCCATGGTTACCCTTTCCCACTGCTGCTGCCACTTCTCAGGGGTTTGGTTCAATTTATGCTCCAATCTTTCAATTTCCTGCAAAGTAATTAAGAGGAGTTTTCAGACAGATTAGTGTTCCAGAGAAATCAGGATGTGCCCCAGAGGTATATCTCTGCTGTGCAGGGCCCAGATGAACAGTAGGGCCAGAGGGCAGCTAAAGAAAGTGGTAGACACAGGGCCTCAGATATCCTCCAAGCCAGGAACGATAGTGGGAGCACTAGCTGGTGTGAGGCACTATGGAAAAGATGATTTATTAGGATCTGTAACCAGTCCTTTTGCTTAAATAGTAAGAGATGAAATATGGATTCCAAACACCTTCCTCCTTGGCCGGTCCATAGGAAATCTGATGGCTTCAGCAAAATATCAAGCAGTGGGCTGGTATCCAAACTCTAATAGCTGAGGTAGATGAGAAGTCTGTCTTTCACAGAGGAACCCTTCAGCTCTGATGATTCAAGCCAGATGTGATGAGAATGAACCAAAAAAATACCCAAGGAATGGAGCTTCCTTCTCATGGGAGGATGGGCTGCTGCTCTCATCAGGAAGGCTACTGTAAGAATGGTTTCACCCCAGCATGTTCTTGTAGACAGCTGGCAGTACTCTCAAAAGACTGTCAGCTGCTGCCACACTTATGAACAGAGGACACAACATGCCCACAAGCGTCTTCACCAGGCCTGACTCAGGCTGCGCAGGCAGCTAAACCAGCTGGGAAGCTGAAAGTGTGCCATTTGCTCACCTGCTTCCTCAGTGTCAGAAAAGTTTTATCAAGACTCTCTTCTAGCAGTTAAGCTGATACTGGGGAGCAATTTTGGTTTCCTCAGACTCCCGGAGTGCTACCTACAATGGTGGCCCAGAGTAAGGTGGGTACATTTCAGATGTTTATAAACCAGTTTCCACAGCTTGGTTGTGAGGTCTCATGTGTCTCCAGTGCCCATGGTGCCCTAGGTGCGTGTCTACACGGTTGACTTACACTGAAAAGGCTGGTGAGAGCATCGGGCTGACTGCAGCGGACATCATCATAGCATGGCCACACTGTCCTCCTCTGGCTCTGGGGCCCAGAGCCTCCGGCCAGTTCAGTGTCCTCACAGGGTAAGTGCTTGGGGCTTAGCATCATCCAGTCATATGAAGGCCCTGTAGACAAGGTCTCTTCTGTGTAGTAATCCCACTTCTTGAGGCTGGAGATGTTTACACTGGGCTTCAGGGCCTGTTCAAAGAAAGTTCTGAAATATAGCTTCATCTTGACTTCAAAGTAACCCAAACTTATTGGCAGGCCAGCCCCTAACACCTACAGGGTCCAAGGCAAGAGAATGAATGGAGGTGCAGATACCATTTGTCTAATTAGTTAAATATTCTAAAATAAACTAGTAGATAAAAATATATTCTATCATCCTTTCTTGATAAGTATAACTTTCTAATTTCCTGGAAGGCTGGTTCAAATGGAGAATTCTTGAACTTTTGGAATTCCGTGCCAGAAAGTGGTGGTATTGCTCCTAATGTGCAGTCCTTGTCTGAACCCCCTTCTCCCAACCCGTCTGTCGTCTGTTCTGAGGAGTGCTACGAATCTGTGCATATACCCCAGTCCACAAAGCTAAACTTTTCAGTCCCTGCCAGACAACTACTTCTTAGCTACCCTCTGGGCACTGATCTGACAGACTTGTGGCTGGTGAGGAACTCGAATTGGGGCAAGGAATTTTGAGGTATTAGAGCATGGTCAGATGAAGGAAGACATCTAAGCATGGACCCTTGGATTCTCATACTCCTACCTCAGGAGGAAGGTGCAGTTGAAGGAAGACCAGAGTGGGGACCTAATCATGGGGCCCACATGAGGGCCTCCTGGCCCCTAAGTAAGGCGACACTGCTTATTAAACTAGTCTGTACACCCAGAGCCCATTTCATACAGATGTGCAAGACAGAGCAAGGCTGCATGAGGGGCATCCTTCTTAGGTTGGGCTCCGAACATCCCTGCTTTCCAGAGGCATTCTTCTAGGTCTTTGACATAAATGTAGTTAAGGAAAAAATTTTAAGTATCTTAGATTTTTCAGTTTAGATGAACTGGTGAGGTTTCAAGTTTTGTTTGTTCTTTCTTCCTAGGGAAAATTTCCTTGCTTTGATTTTATTGGAGTTACCTCTTCTAGGTTTTGGGGGCCAACTGCTATTTTTTGTCGTCAAGATTTTGGTGATTGGTCTCTATTCCATCGTAACCCAAATCCACTTGTTAAACTTTTAAACAGTTTTTAGTATGAGACCTACTCAAATGTTTATAAAAAGCTGAAATAGCTTATATACATAAAAAGAAAAACTTTAACACAAAATTTTCAGAAAATGAGTCATAAATGCTTTCTTATTGTACCTCTATTTCCACTGGTGAATATAAATAATTGAAGAAAATGGGACTCCTTTTGTGCATTCTATCAATACATTCCCAAATGCAGATTCCTTTTTTGGCATGCTTGTCTCCTTTATCATCAAATAAAGTTCCTGTAAATCCAAAAAATTCAAGAAAACAGAAAAATAAATAGTTCGTCTGAAGTATTATGTGGAAAATTTCTTAAGGCTCCAAAATAGCAATATTATGTGCAGAAACCTTAGAAAAAAATGTAAAGCTAAAGATAGGAACTTCACAGCAATATGGAAACACAACCAAATGGGAGGAGAACACCTGATAAGGCTCTCCCAAGCATTCAGCAGTGCATCATGGCTCTCTTCCGATCTGCAGCCTATGTTTGTATCTAGACTCACAGAGGTCCATGCCATGAGACATTATACACATTTTTCAAGAGAAAATGGAAGGAAGTTAGAGTTGCTTTGATGAAATTCAGTTACAAGCATAATTTTATGTTTCCTTTTAAGTTTTTGACTTTATTCTGAGGTCACTCTTGTTTAGTAGTTTATACCAAAAATCATGATTACAGAGCCTGGATGGCAGATAGTTGTGGTCTATGTCACTGGGTGACTTTAGAGCAAAATTTAGGGGAGGTACTCTTTATTTAGAGATTTTCCTGACACTTTTTTAAAAGTATTATATTGAAGTGGCTTTGTTTTACGAATTAATATAAACTCGTGTAGGTTCCCCATATGTGCAAATTTTCCATTCCTCAAAAATGTCAACACACCCTGCCCTCCATCAAATTACCGAGAGCTCTTCACCATTGTACGGTGAGGCTGACACTATCGTTATATCTATTATTCACACAAGTCCATTTTGTTTTTAATAGGGAAGGAGTGTATTAGAGTGAGGTAGGAGGTATCTCTTTAAAAGGTGCCTCTCTAATACTGGCTTGCTTTAAGTGAAATGACTCAGTTAAAAGTCAACAAGCATTTTACCAGCTTATCAGAAAAAAATCTCTCAAGCCCAAAGCTTCACAAAATCCTATAACATATGGAGCCCCCAAGACTAATTGATGCTTTCTTTTCTACCTTTTAACTACAGAGAGCAGTGTAGTAGTTCTCAACATGAGCCACGTATTAGAAAAAGCAATGGCTTTAAAAAAAATCTTGATGCCTAGGTCTCATCTCAGACCAATTAAATCAAACTCTTTGAGGCTGGGCCCCAGACATTAGTCATTTAAAAAATTCTCCAAATGACTCCCATGTAACTATATCTACTTAATGTTATACCAACACACAGATAAGGTTTCTGATTATGATTATGAAATGACCATTCTATGAGTCAACAAAAGTCTAAGTATAAACAGGCTGGGAAATGGTCTCACCAGTGCTATCTATCTCTAACTATCATGCTATACATTTTTTTTTTTTTTTTAAATAAAGGTACAGACAGGAATGAAGGCAAGTAGACAGGTAGGAAGGAAGAGGAGAAATATTTTATTCATCTTGGTTGTTCCCCTGGAACTGGGATGTGAACCCAAGTCCTTGGGATGCATGTGGCTGGAGCCAGCTGGTGGCAGTGGACTTATCCACCAGACTACCAAGGCGTGCCCATGCTACACATTTTTAGTAGCATGCACCAGAAAACAGCATTTTCTGATTTCATGAGCAGCCAGGTTTACATGTTACTAAATATAGCTGCTTTTTTTTTTTTTTTGCTTATCTTAACAAAAACAGTCATGTATACCTGCCCTTACCCTCTCCCTTTAACGAAAGAATGTATATCCCCTTGGAGAATGTTTCCGTAGGGACTGAATTTTAGCACTTATTATTTATGACTACTAACTGCTATTAAAATATAATGATGGTGATGTTTAAAATGTACTGAGTGCTCACTGTGTGCTAGCAACAGTACTAGGAAATTTACCAATTATTTCCTACTGTCGTCATCATGTTCCAAAGGAGTGGGTGCAGTTACTGTCCTAATCTGAAAAAAGAGGAAACTGAAGCTCAGAGAGGTACCTAACCTGTGCAAAGTAGTTAGTGGGAGTGCTAGAATTTGACTGGTCTGTTTGCTCCAGAGCCCATGACCTTAATTGCTATTCAAACTGCCTCCAAAATGGTCTTGTCACACTTAAGGGTGGTTATTAGAGTTTTTAATTAAAAACACACAAAACTAACAAAAAATATGGAACAAGGGCATGCAAACACCTACCGTGCTCCAATCTTTCATAGTCTGAGTCCAGGAGAAATGTTTTAAAACGATTTGATACATAGTGAAAAGCCAAGAACTTTAAGTAATAGAGATTGAATTCAAACTCGGTTGGATACTGATTGTGAACCTGAAATATATAAAGCAAAGAGTAAGTATCAAATTGAACAAAAGGTGGATGCCAGACCACTGACTTGAAGTACCTGGGAGACCATTTGGCCATCCAATTGACTGAATCTCTACTATGAGTGATGTGGAAAGGGAATGAGACTTTCTGAATATCTGTTATGGACCAGTTACCAGGCTAGGGATTTTTTAATAAACATAATCTTATTTAATCTCCACAACAACACTATAAGATAAGCATTATCTTTTTTCTAGCCTTATTGAAATATAACTGACAGTTAACATTGTGTAAGTTTAAGTGTAAAATGTGATGCTCTGACACAGGAAAAGCAAAATTATTACAATAGTGTTATTAATTATTATCGCTATCACTTCAGGTAATTACCTATTTTTTGTGGTAATAACATTTAAGGTCTACTTCAACAAATTTCAAGTATATAATATAGTATTGTTAACTGTAGTCGCCACGCTGTATGTATACTGGATTCTCAGAAGTTATTCTTCATATAACTGGAAGATTACACTGCTTGACCAACATCTCCCCATTCCTTCCGTTGCTCTTCCCACCCCAA
The DNA here is from genome assembly GCA_004363575.1 of Solenodon paradoxus. Lineage (NCBI taxonomy): Eukaryota > Metazoa > Chordata > Mammalia > Eulipotyphla > Solenodontidae > Solenodon > Solenodon paradoxus. Next base: position 61,018 of record RJWH01000933.1, read on the forward strand.
AACTATCACTCTACTGTTTCTATGAGTTTGGCTTTTTTAGATCCCATGTTTAAATGAGATCCTATAGTATTTATCTTCCCAACTTATTTCACTTAGCATAATGTCCTCAAGGTCCACTCATGTTGTTGGTGGCAGGATTTCCTTTTTTACTCATGGCTGAATATTCCAATTCCAAAGTGTGTGTGTGTGTGTGTGTGTATGTATGTATGTATATGTGTGAATTTTTAAATCCATTCATCTGCAGATGGACACTTAAAAGTGTTTCCATGTCTTGGCTATTGTGAATGATGCTAAAGTGAAAATGGGAATACAGATATCTATTTGAAATAATGATTTAATTAACTTGACTATACACCCAGAAGGGGGCATGATGGATCATAAGGTAGCTCTATTTTTAGTTTTTTGAGGAACTGCCACACTTTCTATAGTGGCTGCATCCATGTACATTCCCACTAACAGTACACGAGTGTTCCCTTTTTTTTTCATCATCTTGAAAGTTATTCTAACAGGTGTGAGATGATAACTCATTGTGATTTTGAGTTACATTTCCCTGAAGATTAGTAATAGTGAGCATCTATTCATGTACTTATTGGCCATGTATATGATGTCTTAGGGTAAATATCTGTTTAGATCCTTGAGGACTGGCATTGTTATCCCCACTTTATAGACTAGGAATAGGAGGATGAGCAAGATTGAGTAATTTACTCAAGGTTGTTCACTAGTGAACCAAATGTTCTGAACTCTGGCTTGTTAGGTTCCTAGGAATGTGCCCCAGTTACTTCCTTATACAGTGTTAGAAACTTACAGATGAAAATTAAGTTATGGTTCTTACTTTCCTGGCACTTGTGATGTAACAGTGTCATACAACAGGAAAAAATATACTTACATAAGTTTGGCAGTGATAAGGTGGTGGTGGTATGTGGGGGACAGCAAGAGACATTTTCTGGACAAAGGAAATGTGTGCTTGTCTGAAGGCAATGCATAAGAGGCCAACAGAAAGAGAACAAATTATGGTGAAACTAATGACAACAAAGAGAATAAAGCCCTGGAAAAACAACAAAGAAGGAAGGTAAGGTCCCAGAAATATGGAGCAGTCTTAGATATGGGGAGGACAGAAGAGTAGATAAAAAGATGTGTTTAAGTGCCAAGGGAAGTGGGAGGAGCTTATGCCTTTGAACCTGAATTTTTCATCAGCATATCAGCCAGTGAGGTCATTGGACATAGGAATAAGGATGAGGAAATGACACGGGAGAGAGGGAGGAAGGCAGAGAGTGGAAGGGTCACTGAGCTGCAGCATGCTTTAGGCAAGCTATGTGCACTAGATAGTCATCTTAATGTTGGCAGATGGTAGGCTCATGACCTTGTAACACGCTCTAATCCATCTCTGCCTTGCTCAGATAACCTCTCATAATCAGTTAAAGAATTGTGTGGTTGAGACAAGTTCCAGTTGTAATTGTACTTGTTTACAAGCTGTTTCAAATGAACATTGAAAACAGGCTATCTAAGTCAGCTTTCCTCTTCATATTTAGTTTGGCAATGTGGACCCACATTTGCTCAGCCAAAATGAACTCCTAGTGTGTAACACGCTGATTGCTCAATAGATCAATAGCCATGATCTGGATACCAGTGACTTACCAGAGTTTATCATCTGATTAGAAATCTACTTTTTCTGTGATGATTAAAGGTTTTTCTACAACATTTTATCTGATTTTTAATTTAACTAAATTTTTAGTTCATAAGTAACAGAAAATAAAGAGTTTTAGGAAGATGTTATTAACAGAGTTTGAATCCTATGCAATGGAACTGCTTCCCTGACCCAAGCCACTGCCGTTCTTATTGCATCAGGTCTCCAGAGGACATAAGAGCTTTCCACGGGACAATTGTGACATGGGTCTGAGTAGCTAGGGAGTGTGCCATATTCTAGGATTTTAGATCTGTAACCATATGTATTAAATATGAATTTCCTCATGCGTGAAAATGAAAGGATTAGACAATGTGGGTTTTCTGTGATTGTTATGTGAGCAACTAATTTTAAGTATATTTAAAGGGTTTATAGTCATAATTAAATAAAACTTGAGACTGACATATAATTAATGATCAAAAGTTAGTTTGTGACATTATAACTGGGCATATAAAAATAAGTTAATGGAAGTGGTTATTATAAGTAATACTTTTTTCCATTTCTATAATGGGAAATAAAAAATTTAAACATAGCTTTTCTTTCCTTGCTTTGTTAGTTCTCTATAGCTTTGTCTCAGCTGTCTCAGTTATGTCCCCTAGCATAGCAATCCTCTTTCAAACAGTCGCTCCTAATGATGTACATGCATACCACCAGCTCCAGGCGGGGCTGACTCCCCACTCGGCCTGGTTGTCTGGCTTCCTGGCTCCTTTCAAAAGTGGTGTTCAGACTTCAGGTTCTCTGGGTCCCCCCTCATGACTTGTTGTTTCAGGGTATGTAAAGTTCTCTGGCCCAGGCACGTGGTCTAGAATCAAGTGCACCACCCTCAAGGGCCAGTGTGCACAGGATGGGAAGTGGGTAATGGTAGGAGAAACAGGCCCAGGAGAATGGAACTTGGTTCTCTACCATCTGAATCTCAGGGAGGAGAAAGGCAGGGTGCACCGAGAACAATTTTGCTCCAATAGCCCCATCGTTCCAGGGAGGAAGAGTACAACTCAGTGCTATTTCTACTGACCCAGTTCCCAACAGGTTCTAAAAACTCTTTTTAAAAAACTTCTATTAAACAGAGCCCCAGAATAACATTTCTCTCAATGACTACTCTCCAGAGAAACTACCTATTTCATACATATCTGTATTCCTTGATTATTCTGACATTTGCTCTTCTTAGGGATATAAATGTGATGATCTACTTCTGCGGTAAAGAATAGAAACGATAATATGACCTTAAGTTGAACCCACAGACATTTCAGGGAGATCATATACTAGGACTAGAAGCAAAACTCCTCTACAAATGGAAAAATTCTTTCACAGCCCACTGTACTGAGTGATGGCCTCACCACAAACCCTATACTCTACAATTATGTTCGAGAGATGAGACTCTTCTCCAAAGGCCCCTGGCACTCACTCTTGCTTGAACTGGACTTGGTGTTTTGAGAGAATCAAAGTGTGAGCACTTGGGGACACAAATGTGAGTGTCTCTGCATCTGTGTACCACAGTGGCACCTGCAGCTGCTAACTGCTTGGAACTGAAAAACAATCTGTCTCCAAACTAGTGCTAATTATCATCTCTACCAGAAGTAAAAGAAGATACTGGGAAATTTGTTTTTTAACCTTTAGCAACAGTTTAAGCAAAAAGCATGTGAGATTTTCTTCAAAAGAAAATAAAATCAGATTGACCTGGGCAATGTAGGTCAATTAATCTGATATTAAGAAACAGCAATTTTCTGAAGTTTTTTTCACCATAATGGAAAATAAAGACTTGATTGTAGTCATATGATAAAATGGTGCTTAGATTTCTAGTAAGTCAGAAAAATAACTTTCTCCATTTAGTCCTGTATCCCAGGGACAACGTCCACTCAGATCACTGGTTTCTTCTCTTTGCCCTCTTGTAAATAGGACACCTAGATTTCACACCACAGCGGTGTCCAAAAGGCACAATCCATATGGTTCCTTATCTTTCTGTTAAGTATTGTTTAAATAAAAGAAATGGGATCAGGCCAAAGAGACTTCCACCAAGAACTTAAGATATAAGGAATAAGTGAGAGTTTAACAGGCTCCTTGGCACAAGAGTCTTTATTTTAACAGCTGGTAGTTCTAACCTGTGAAACAGATACAACTAACATAATGCACAACCACAGTGTTTCCTTGTGCAGCTTTGCCTCTTTCTTCACCATCCTCCCCATGCAACCACTCCTTTGAATTAGTAGAACTTTAAATGAGATCACAAGTATGTGCTTTATTTTTATTTTTTTGTCTTCATTTTCTCACCTAAGCATAATTATTGATGATGCATCCAGGTTGATAGGTTATTAGCTGTTAATTCCTTTTTATAGCTAAGCAGTGTACAATTATATGGATATACCACAATTTGTTTACTCATTCACTTATGGACAGATATTGAATTGTTTCCAGATTTTTGGTTATTACATATACAGATACTATGTATATAGAAGTAGCTATGTACAAGTCTTTGGGGAATAAAATTTAATTTATCTTGTATAACTGCCTAGTAGTAGAATATTGAATCATAAGGTAGGTAGGTATGTTTAAGTTTTGTAGAGATGACCAAGCTATTTCCCCAAATGGTTGTACAATCTGATATTCCCATCAGTCATGTTAAAGAGCGCCAGGTCTTTCAGGCCCTTGTCAATGGTTGGGGGTAGTCAGCTTTCTTAAGCTGCAACATTTGTTGAAAAGAACACCCTTTCTTTACCATTGCTTTTGCAATTTCACTGAAAATCAACTGTCTATATATCATGTGTGGGACTATTTTTGTCTAATCCTATTTCTAGACTCTATTCCATTCACTGAATTTTTAGAATGCTTTAGCTAATATGGAAGAATTAACATTGTTAGTGTTCAATTTATGATCACAGAATATCTTTCAATTTCCTTGTGTTCTCAATTTCTTTTCAACAGCATCTTCAACTTTTTAGTATACAGATCTTTTACCTCCTGTTTATATTTATTCCTAGGTATTTTATTATTTTTGATGAAATTACAAATGGGCTTGTTATTTAATTTCATATATTGATAATCTAGCCTGCAACTTTACTGCATCCATTAATTATTTCTAATAGTTTTTGTGTGTGGAATCTTTAGGGTTTTCTATACATAAAATAATGTCATGCACAAATAGTGATAATCTTATTTCTTCCTATCTCATTTGAACACTTTTTACATTTAGTTTGGTTTCTTGACTACTTGTTCTGGTTAGGACTAAGTTGGATAAAAGTGGCAATAATGGGCATCCTCTGTCCTGTTCTTGATTTTAGAAGAAAAACTGCTTTTCACCATTGAGTTGGCTCTGGGCTTACCATATAGTCCTTATTATGTTGAGGCCCTTCTATATTCATTTTATTGGGAGGTCTTTTTAAAATCATAAATGGATTTTAAAATTTGTCATGGTTTTCTGCATCTCTTGAAATGGTCATGATTTTTAATTCATTTTGTTAATAAAGTGCATCATGTTGATTTATTTCCAAATGTGGAACCATCCTTGCATGAGTGGAATAAATGTTACTTGATGAAAGTTTATGCCCTTTGTAATGATTTGATCTGCTAATACTTTTGAGGATTAAAAAAATATTATTTCTTGTTGACAACGCTATATTCATTTTAAGATAATGAAATTACATCTCAGTCTATATAATACACCACACCAAACACCAGTTCCAGTGTCCTTTACCACCACCTTTCCCCCTTTCCTTGCCTCCCCATTCTGGTCCCCTGAGTAGCCATCATCTTGTGTCCTGTGAGTTTTTGCTGGGGTTTATCTGTATATTTGCTTGATTTCATTATATTCCACAAATGCATGAAACCACCTTATGTTTCTTTTTCTTTATTTCACTTCACATGGTCCCTTCCAGTTCCATCCAGATTGTTGCAAAGGACAGTCTTTCTTTTTCTTTTAAGTAGCTGCATAGAATTCCTTTGAGCACATACACCAGTTTCTTTTTCCAGTCATCTGTTGATGAGCATTTAGGTTATTACCATGTCTTGACTATTGTGAACTCTGCTATGAACATAGGGGTGCAGATAATTTTTTCTTTAGTGACTCTGTATCCTCCAGGGATATGCCCAAGAGTGGGATTGCAGACCAAATGGAAGATCTATTTTTGTTTGAGGAATCACTTTTGAAAATTTTTGCATCTATGTTCATCAGGGATGTTGGCCAATAATTTTCGATTTCTTTGAGTGTCTTTCTAGTTTAGGTATTAGATAATGTTCACTTTGTAAAAATGATTTAGAAAGTATAAGATTACCATTTCTATTTCCTTTCCAGTAAGCAGTCTATTCAGATTTTTTATTTCATCATGATTTAGTCTTGGGAGGTTGTATGATTCTAATGATTTCTTCATTTCTTCTAGGTTGTCCAATTTGTCAGCATATGTGTTCACAGCAGTCTCTTATGATCTTTGGAATCCCTGTCTTTCCTCTTTTGTTTCAGATTTTACTTGAAACTTTTTCCTTTGTGAGTCTAAGGATTTGTCAATTTTGTTCATTTTTTAAAAATTGCTTTTCTATTGTCTCTTTAGTTTCTTTCATTTCCATTCTTATTTTAATGACTCCCCTCCTTTTACTGACTTTATGATTTTATGTTTTCTAGTTCCTTTAGGTTGTCAGGGTATATTGTTTGAACTTTATCTTATTTCTGAGGCAAACCTATATTGCTAGAACCTTCTTAGCACTCCTTTTGTTACACCCATAGATTTTGTTATGTGGTATTTTCATTTGTCTCCAGGTATTTTTTTTAAATTTCTCCTTGAGTATTTTGTTGACTCAATAATTGCTCAGTAGCATGTTGTTTAATCTCTACACTTTGTGATTTTTCTAACTTTTTTTATTTTTTAAAGAGGAAAGAAGGAAGAGGAAGAAGCATTTTTATGGAAGAGGAGAAAGTGCTTTTATTGTTTAATTTTGGTTGTTTCCCCCAACCCCGGGTCAGCAACCCAGGTACATGGGCTTTACATGGTTCAAACCTGAGCCACTACGGCATGCCTAGCTTTATTCTTGTGGTTGATTATGAAACTAAAAATAGTTCCAAACTATTGTGGTAGGAAAAGATGCTTGCTATTTCAATCTTCTTAAATTTATTGAGACTGGATTTGTGTTCACACATATGTTCTACCATTAAGAATGTTCTATGTGAACTTAAGAATGTATTGTTGCATTTGAATGAATCTTCTGTTTATTGAAATGTTCTGTACATATCTTAATTCTATCTGGTCTTGTATCATTTAAGGTCAATGCTTTCTTGTTGACTTTCTGCCTGGAGATCTATCAATTGATTTAAAGTGTGTTAAAATTCTGTACTATTACTGAATTTCTGTTAATTTCTCCCTTTAGGTCTGTTAATATTGAACACACACACATATATATCATATTCTGGGTGCACAGATTATTAGTAAGTGTTAGGTCTTGTTGGATGGCCCCCTTTTTCATTACAAGATGTCCATCTTGGTTATCTTGTTACCTTTTTAAGCTAAAAGTCTACTTTGTCTAATATAAGTAAGGCTATACATGCTTTCCTTTGATTACCATTTGCTTGGAGTATCATATTCCATCCTTTCACTTTGAGTCTGTGTTTGACTTTAGAAGTGAGATGAATTTCCTAAAGGTAGCATATAGTTGGGTCTTATTTATTTTTTTAAAGGGAATGAAGGCAAGCAGAAAAGAAAGGAGGAAGCAGCATTTTATTTATTCATCTTGGTTGTCTTCTTCCCACCACCCATCCCCCACAACTCCCCCACAGCTAGGATGTGAACTTGGGTTGTTGGGGGTGTATGTGGACTGCGTCCGGCAGATTTAACCACACCAGGATATGACAGATCTTATTGTTTTTAATCCATTCAGTCATTCTGTGCCCCTTGGTGAGTTCAATCCATTTATATTTACGGTCATTATTGATAAAGAGGACTTATTAATGTCATTTTATCTTTTGCTTAGTGATTACATTTCCATTGTTTCTTTTTCCTTGTGTTTCTGTCAGTTTGATAGTTTTATTTGTGTTTCTCCATTTCTTCTTTTTGTATGTTTTGTGTCCTAGAATTTTGTTTTGTGGTTATCATGAAGTTTGTATAAAATATCTCATGGATAAAAATAGTCCTTTTTCTGCTCAGGGCATCTTCTCTTCATTTGTCTATACAAGTCCCATCCTTTTTCTCCTCTCAAAATTTTTCGTTGACACAAATTATCCCGTTTTATGCTGTGAGTTCATTATCAAATTGAAAGTAGCTATAGTTGTTTTTAATCTTTTTCCCCTTAACCTTTATGCTATAATTGTTTGACAACTATTCTGAAATAGAGTTGCAGTTCTCTGTACTTTTTTCAGGTAGAAGAGCATGTTTCAACATTTCATATATGGCAGGTCTAGTGGTGGTGAACTTCCTTAGCTTTTGTTTGTCCGGTAAAGCTGTTATTTATTAATCTCTAAAGGATGACTTTGCAGGACAGAGTATTCTTACCAGGCAACTTTTATCTCTTACTGTTTTATATATTCATTTCCTTCTCCAGGTTTGGGAATAACTGAGAGCTATTATTTCTTTAAATAAGCTCTCTGCTCCCTTCTCTTCTCCTCTGGATATCCAGTATCATTATATTGCCTTTTCTAAGGGAGTCAAATAGTTCTTAGGATTTCTTTACTTAAAAAAAAAAGAACTTAGTTCTCTCTCCTCTTCCATCTGAATCATTTCCAGAATTCTATCTTCTATAGAATCTTCTCGGTTTCCAGTGTTTTCTAATGTATTCTTCATTTAATTGAGTTCTTCAGTTCCACAATTTGTATTGTTGTTCTTTTTTTTTGAGTTTTACTCTTTGTTAAAGTACTCCTTCTGCTCATTAATTTTACTACTGTGTTCACTGAATGGCCTTTCTGAGTTTTCTTGTAGGGCACTAAGTTTCTTTATGACAGCTATTTTGAATTCTCTGTCACCTAGACTACACTCTTACATGACTTTTAAGATTGGTTTTTAGAAAATCATCATTTTCTTTTTTGATACCATGCTACCAGGATTTTTTTAATTGTGTTTGATGAGTTGTTCCTCTGCTAGTGTATTTGAAGTAACAAAAACTATTCTTATTTAAACTTTTGTTAACTTTGATTCTAACAGATCAAGTTGTTAATTCTTCCTCTTGTTTTTACAGTAGGTGGCGTCATAGCACAAGTTTTCAGTTTTTTCTTATCTGAGCTGCTGCTGGCCATATTTGAAAACTGCCACTTTCCACTGCCTCTACCAGAAGTGTTGCTGGCGCCTTCATTGTCACTGGTTGTGCCTCTGGATTTGTTGCTCTGCTATGGCCAGTATTGTTCTGGTCATAGGCTCCACCACTGTAGCAGGGGGAGGGAGTGTGGTCAGACTTGTGGATCTTGTTTCTGCTGCTGCCTTTTTGGTTGGTGGCATGAACCTACTTTTGGGGTGTGTGTGTGTGACCACTGAATCTGGGGTGGGGTGGTGGTAAAACCATGTATGCCAATGCTGGTGTTCTTTTTTTATTCCTCTGGGGCCACAGTCTGCATATTGCGTGGTGCGTCTTCTGTTACACAGATTGCTATGGCAGCGGTCCTAAGCACTACTCTGCTGTTCCCCCGGTTTCACTGCTTCTGCATGTTCCAATCCGTCTACTTTCAGACGCCACGGATATGTGGATCTCTGCCATCCTGCTGTGTTGAGCAGAGGCACTTTCGACAGGCTCTGAATGCCCAACTTGTTGCAGACTTAAGGGGAGAGAGACAAAGGTAGTGACTCATGAAGCCATGATGCCACATCCCCTTTTCTCATATTCTAAGCATGATAATTTGTATCTTATTTCTTTGATCAGTTTGTTTCAAAGTCTATCAGTTTATCAAAAAACAGTTTTTAGAGTCATTAATTTTCTTACCTGTTTGTCACAAGATTTTGGAGGCCTAAAGGCAAGTGTGCTTCAACTAAATTTAGCTTTATTGTAGTATGCAGAATTGGGAATGATAGGTATTTCAGATAATAAATTAATCTTTAAGAGCACTTCCTGAAACATGCTGATAGTTTTAGATATTTCTCAGGTATCACGTGGATTCTATTATTCAAAATAATTTTATTTATCTGAAGAAAAAAATATACAGATTTTAAAAGACTAAGCTGTGTAAAGCATTTGAGTTTTGTTTTCTATTATAAAGTCAAATCTTCCAATTTTACTTATTTATAAGAATCTGAAATGGAATTTGGAGAAACATGAATTTATAGGGTCTTATTCTTTGCCCAAATGCCATTAAATACTTTGAAAAATTTAAAGGCCCATAAAAATAAGTATGACTCAAATCCCAGGAAAGAGAAACATTTTGGGAGTAAAATGTAATAAATTAATATTGGATTTTGCTTTCAGGAAATACAAACATTAAGCTACTAAAGACCCTATAAGAGGAAAGGGTGAAGGGGTAAGGGTGATGGTGAGGGACTCTAAAACTGGTGATGGGTAGAGTTTGAAATACAGACGGAAATGCAATCTCAATATCCTAAAATGAATACAGCATTGTGAAAAAAACCAAATAATTATTGTTATTAAGAAAAAAACCCTATAGAAAATGATACTGACTCTTTGAAAAACTGTAGCTATGGCTAGACAGACTCAAGAAAAGTAGCTAATATTAGTTTGTGTTATTTCACGGAAAATAATTTAACAAACATTAGTTATGCACTTTTTACTGTGTCAATCACTTTACATAAGAATTTTAATATTTCCAAGATTATAAATATTTACATACATACAGGTGACCTTTGAACAAGACAGTAGTTAGGAAGGAGTACCCACCCTGCTTGCAGTTGAAAATCCACATAAAACATGTGACTCCTTCCAACATAACTACAGTACAGTGGTCCCTGGGCATTTGCAGGTGACTGGTTTCATTCCCCATGTGCATACCAAAATATGCAGGTGCTCAAGTCTCTCATAAGTTGGTTCTCTATGAATTTTCAGGTTCTGCATCTTGGATTCAATCAACATCTGCAGTTGGTTGAATATTTGAATGTGGAACACAAAATATAGAGCAAACTATACCGAAAAAAAAGCTGCATATAAGTGGACCCATGCAGTTGAAACACAGGCTGTTCCAGGGCAACTCTGTGAGTGTGTTTGTGTGTAGAGAAATGGAAGCACAGATAATTTGTTAAAGATTAAATAGTAAATGAGATGTATAAGCAAATTCAGATATATTTTATAGGCTTAATATTAAAAATTTTAATGAAAAATTTATTTGTTATGAAAGTGTGGATTCTTGCTAGTTTTCAGTTGAATGGGAAGCAGGAAGATACCAGAAACTTAAAAATTTCATAAATCCATCAACTACAGTAGTTTTGCCAATATTAATGAATAAATGTTACAGAAACCAGCTTACGTGAGGGTAGCTTAGCTCTTCACGCATGTGCTCAGGAAAGGTTGTATCTTCAAAAGGCAAATTGGAACAGGACCTAGAATAGTGCTGGCTTACAGTAACTTTAAGGAGAATCATATCACAAAGCCAGACAAGTGAATCAATTTACAATGTGAATAAACTTTGAAGTGAAAGTTTTAATTTCTTTTTCTCAAACTAGGAAACAATGAGTTATAAGATACCCTCAAAGGATTTACTCTAATGCTGAAAATAAAGGAGATACTTTCTTAATTCATGTTTTCACTCATTATACCTAACTTTCTCTTTGGTATTATATCTTTTAAAGAAATTTTAGGTAAACATTTCATTTTTGTATTTTGGATGTATTATCCTTTTGAATTTGGTTCAACTATTTTAAGAAAAGGAAGCATCCTGTAATATCATTTGAGTTAAGCCAATTTCTTTAGAAGCAACAAATATCTGCCAGATGTTGCTATTATGAAACAGTGATCTAGCACTTATAATTCATCTGACACCTGGTTATACTGGCATAAACAATGGCTTTTTATATGATGAGGAAGCTCTAATTTAAGATCAGTGCTTCATCTGTTTTCTTTGTAACTCTATTAATACTAATGGACAAGGATAGGCATATTTCCATGACTGTCTTTTGGCATTTGGCATGTTACAAAGGGTTAATAAGCAGCGAACACTTTCTACCCAGGACAGTTTCACTTGCTGCTGTGTGACTCTGCATTTAATGTTGGGCCTGGCTCTGTTTTGTGCCCCTGAGAAACAGGATAGCACTTATTCAAGTTGTCTGGCAAAAGCCAGTGTCATGTAAAGCACTAGTGTTCACTTGAAAGGTATTCAAAGAAGGCATTTTCTAATGCCTAAAACCAGTATGTAGGAGATGATGAAATACTACCTTATAATTAAGTCAGCAAGAGTCAGAAGCACTATTTGTTAACTATAGTCTTCTGTTTTTGAATGAATAAACAATCCCTTTTCAGCACAAAATAATTTGCTTCACCAAAGCTGATACCTATCATAGCCAAGCATCCTTTAAATACTGCAATTAAGGTCATATGCCACCTTTGCCCTGACTTGTCTGCACTGAGGTTATTATGCATGAGATACTAAGTCAAAGCAGGCTCAGGAACAAATTTATATTTCATTTAAACATTTTTTCATTGTATAGCCAGATCTGAAATCATACTAGAGGTCTTTAGACTTAGAAAAAAATTATTTTCTAGTTTGTGAAGCATTTAATCTATAAATCATTGACATTATATTTAAAAGTCAACTTCTAATTTCAATTTCTTAAGTAACTGTTTTATGCAAAATATCTGTATTTTAACTCCTTATTTCAAAATTAATTTCCAACCAGAAATTAAACATACACCCCAGGTTGTTTTATATAGCTTAAACTTGTTTTATTAGCATCTACTGTAATGTGTCCTAAAGATAACAAGAATGTAATTTATATTTCATTTTAGTTTATGTTAAGCTGATTTGTTCACAACGCTTAAGAGGTACTCGAAGAATACAAGTTACTTGCTAACCTTCTAGACTTCTCACACTCCCACCCACCTCATTCCAGCCCCAACAAAACCAAAACCAAAAAAAAGCATTACATTCCAAGTAATTAATTTTGTATGTGGGACACAATGCTATTCCCATTTGCCAAGACAGTATGTCTTAATGAGAACCTCCTGTCTCTTACTGATTGTGAACGGATTATTTTGCTGGATTTAATGTTCATGTATGTAGAATTCTGCAACTGTACATGGATATATTTAATAAACAATGCATTTAACTGAGTCAAATTTAGCCATACAGGCCCAGTCTCCTGAAACTCTTCTCTAGTCAAAGAAAAGGAATTTATTTTTTAAAGTAAAGGTATAGGCAGGAATGAAGGTGAGCACACAGGTAGGGAGAGGAGGAAGAAGCACTTTATTTAAAATTTTTATTTAGTTGTTCATCTTGGTTATTTTCCACGGCCCTGGGTTGTGAACAGGTCTTCAGGATAAACGTGGATTACGTCACTAAACCACTAAGCCACCAAGGTGTGCCAGGAAAGGAATTTTTAAAAGGCAAAAAACTTAAAACGGTGATGGGGAGGATGGAAAGGGAGACAGCAGTAGATCAAGAACATTCAGTAAATCTTTGAAAGAGGGAAAATAGAAGAAAGAATAGTAATAAATAATAGATCAGAAGTAACAAGGGGTGCCTGTAGGATGAAAATGATTTGAAAAGGTAAGGTTGTCCTATAAACCTGGAAGGGCTCAGGACTCAGTACTCCAAGTGCTGAGTGAAATATATATGGATATGGCTGAAAAAGGGGTTAAAAATGGACTATGAAGTATGTACAGGCATGTTGAGACCTCCAGGGTCCTTTTTTGATTTCTGTAATCATATGGTGTGGTCTCTGGAAAAACTGAACTCTGTAAGCTCTTGAACTGGGAACACCAGCATCACTGGGTTAGTGATGAGGCCTGATGCTGAAAATAGCATGGAAAAAATAAAAGTCTGCATACTTAACTGGGATCTTCCTTGACCCTTTCCTTCCCTGCTTCTAGAAAGCAGGCAGCCAGGCTTATAAGTACTCTCTGGGCACCAGACTGACAAACTCTTTTCTGGAAAAACTAGATAGCTGCTGCTTTCTTTTACTGGAACTCCAGTTTAATGAGGTGTTGGATTAAAATTAAAATCTTTTTTTTTCAGGTTCACTGAAGCACAAATTACATAAAATAAAGTGCCCTCATTTTAAACAAATAGGTTGATTAGTTCTGGTCACTGATACAGTTGTGTAATCAGCAGCACAGACGGGACATAGCTGTTCCCTCAGCCTAAAACGCCTGTCCATGTCTGTCAGTAGTTCCCTCCCTGGACCACTGCTCCCAAGCAACCACTGTCTGTTTTCTTCACTGTGGTTTTGCCATTTGTAGAATTACATATAAATGAAATCAAATCATTTTTTACCTGACTTCACACTACATAATTACTGATTCATCCATATTGTTGTATATTTTGTTTGTTGGATGTTTTATTCTTTTTTGCCTGCTTAGTATTCCATTGTATGAATATATTAGAATTTGTTTTTGTTCACTGGTAGAAGGATATTTGGTTTGTTTTTCATGCTACCCATTTATAGTCATATCTGTTCCTTTCCCTCCACTATCTCTAGTCCCTGGCAATCAGTAATTTAGTCTCTATCTCTATGGCCTGAACATTTTGGGATTGTTAAATATAAATGGAATCACACAGTATGTGACTGGTTGAGATTACTTCTTTTTCTCACATAACATAATGCTTTTGGAATCTATTCAAATTGTTGCATGTATCAACAATTCATTCCTTTTTATTGTCGAATGGTAGACCATGGTATGGATGTAGTACATTTTTATTCAGTGATTCCTGTATTGTAGGACATTTTGTCCCTTACCCTTCAGTTTTTATATAAATAAGACTTCTATAAATAATACTTTTATATTTGAAGTGAGTTTTTTATAAATAGCATATAGTTAGGTCATGGTATATTTAGACTATTTCCATTCAATGTAATTATCGTTACATAAGGACTTGTCTGTCATTTTACCTTTTGCAGTTTTATTTTAGTTGTCTTGCCTTCTATGGGTTACTTGAACATTTTTTAGAATTCGATTTTGACTTACTGTGTTTTTGAATGTATCTCTATATATTGCTTTTTTAGTGGTTGTTCTAGATACTACATTATAGATCTTATCATTCTATGGTGGTTGACATTTTACCAGTTTCAGAGAAGTGGAGAATTCTTGCTTCCTTTTACATTTTTATACTCCTCCCTTTAGAATATAATTGTATTAACTATTTTCTCTACATAACCGAGAGGTACATCAGTGTTATAATTTTTGTTTCAACCATCTAATATAATTTAGAAAACTTAAGAAAAGTCTTTTGGATTTTACTTTCTTTTTTCTTATATCTTAAGATTCCTTATTTCATTTTCTGTTGAACTTCTGCTAGCCACTTAGGTCTATGATTTGAAATACATTTGTTTATGAATGATGTAGAATTAAGGCTTATACTTTACCATCAGATATCCAGTTATTCCAACACCATTTGTTGAAAAGCATCTATTCCCATGTCAAGGTTTTATAACTGTTTTCTATGGGGGAAGTTGTTTTCAGGTTCTTAATCCCTCGTTATTGAAAGCAGCACACTCGGTGCGGGCCATGTAAAGTTGAAGGACCTGGGTTCAAGACCCAGGGCTGGGGGAAAAATGGCAGCAAACTTACTTTAAAATTATTATTACCATATCTGAGGACATGACCTTAACATGATATATAAAAAGAAACATAGTCATAAACTTTTATGTCAGCATAATTTAAAAAAATTCTTAACTTTGGGATAAAAATATTTGAAACAGAAAATATAGACATTTTCCATATGTCTATGACAGCTATCTAAAAAGGTTTGATAAAGAAGTTTGTTATACAGGTAATCTATGACTAGTTCAATTCTGATTTTAAATTGCCATTCCTTTTCAGTGAATTTATGCCTCAGACAGATTTAGATGGGAGATATGACTCTGATGTTCACTTATCTGGTCTCTGTTTTTCATGTTCTTTTAAGTATGATTACCATATTATGAGGATTTTAATATTTAAAGATATGCAGTTTTATAGCTTGTAAATCCTAAAAGAATGTCAGCTATTTCATCAGGCGTTCAACTGCATATACAGAGATATTCAATGCAGGGGTAAAAGGTGATCATGTGTACTTATTGAGATAACACACAGGCCTCCAGTGAGAAGCCTTTAGAAATTTTAAAGAAAAAATTTGACACTATTATATTCAAATTTTATGTGAGGAAGAATAATTATTTAAGAAATCAGAAGCCACTAAAAGTTTTGGCTTTTCTCTTCTAAAGATTTTTGTGAAAGAGAAGAATGGCATCCTATCTGAACTTTCAGAAGCCTATGATAGCAACTGTACTCAGGATATTCTAGATGAAGGTTGGTGAGAGCCTAAACGTGCTAAACAAAGTGGTTATTCACATTTTAATTTACTCATTGTACATATTTAAGTTTGTACTATATTCCAGAGACTGAAATGATAATTAAGTACCAGGGATGAAGACTAAAATGATAGTCTCTGTTCCCAAGAAGTCTTGATCTAGGTAGAAGGCAATAGATATTTACAAATAAATATATTCTAGTGTCATAGATACTTCCAAATAAATCTGCACATGGTTCACTCAGAATACAAATGAAAGGGTGCTGAAAGTTACAAAGATTACTCAGAAAGAATCATGAAATAGAACATAGTGCTAGGAACAGCGCCTGGTGCATAGTAAGAAGTCAATAATTAGTTATGATTGTCAGTAGTAGTAACATATAGGCAGAGTAGAATAACCTAGTGCATTTGGTCAGCATAATAAGACAAACAAAATAAGAAGAAGCACTTTCGTGAAGAACTCATATGTTTTCATCTATCTAGAAGTGAGAAACGAGGTTTGCCACTTCATTGGTCTCTCAGTTAAGCTTTCTATTTCTTAGACAATGGTCTCCAAGTTTCTCATTTATTTGCCAAAAAGAGTATGAAAAAAAAAAAAATGCAGCTTGCCCTGATGGAGTAGGTTGGGTTAATCACCTGGAAAGGAGCGCAAGGCCACACACCCTCGGGTTCAAATCCCAGGTCTTGGGTGGAAACCACTGAAAAAAATGCTTCTTCCTATCTGCCTACTTACCTTCATTCCTGTCTGCACCTTTCCTTTAAAAAAAGTGCAAATATTCAAACAGTAAACAAATATACTATCTGCTACGAATTGTTTAAAAGCATCAGTTCTGTGCCCAGCTAGTTTCTTCAGATATTGCTCAGACAGAATCAACTGAAATTATTCAATAGGTCTTTTCTTTAAGAAGCTGACTGTAGCAATCAAAAAACAACCATCAGTGAGTGTGTGTATATAGTGGGTGGGGTCAGATAGGAATGGAAAGCCATTGCTAATAGGTATGGAATTTCTTTTTGGGGTGAAAAACGTAGAATTGTGGTAATTGCATGTGGCTATACTAAAAACTATCAAAATGTACACTTTAAACACACTAAAAATTATGTTATAAAGTTGATTAATAGAACAAAAAAACCAAAACATAACTATATACCAATTTGGTCTCTCCAGAAGACCTAGTTCCAATTCTGGTTCTGGAAAACAATTCCACCTTTTCTTCCAACAGATAATTGAGGTCAATGAATTTTAGAGGTTCATAGTTTTGACAAATGTATTTGTCATGCCGGAACCCACTTACTACTTGATGAAGATGAAACAAAGCAAAAAATGTCAGCCTCGTTTTTCCTAGGGCAATTTAGCCACAGGCGCCAATACTTCTAACTTACAAACTCAGTACAATGTAATTCTCAAGCCCAATCCTGCCCAAGGTCCAATTAGGAAGTTTATATTTGATGCTTCTGTAATAAAGTAGGAGACAGCTTAGAAAATTTTCTACCCCCACACTCCCCACTCCCACTGGGGTTTACTGGATTATATACCTGGGTTTGTCTGGTCTCGGGATTAGCCTTCATTAGGTTATCAGTAGGCTTTCCTGGTTGGAACCTGATTCTTTCTCTAGGGGGTTAGGCTGCACCTTTAATATTCTCGGGCACAAACTAGCGTCCTTCCAAGTTGGGAAGCTCCCATGCTCGATTTCAGGTTCTGCTATCATGTAAGGATTTTTGCTGTTCTATCCTGGGTCAAACCTTGTTGGGAGACAATTTAGAATTCTTAGATGGTGACTTCACAGCCAGCTCAATAGCAGATAGCTATCCTAGTTTCAGAAACCAAGTAGTTTTTTCTTCTCCATTCCCAGGAATCCACTGTTAAGAACTTTCCAGCAAATCTTAGGGCTGAGGCCATCAGAATTATGACATGAAGTTACCTGGGACAGCACTGTAATGCTCCAAAAATGGTGTTTCTTTTCTTTCCCTCATATCAAGTGAATTTAAGCTTGCTCTACTTACCTGGTGTACACAGTCTAGGAATTGTAGGAAGACTGGAACAAAACCACTACCCTGAGAGCTGAGGGTCAAGCTGCTCCGCTGACTGAATTTATGACCAAAAGAGAGCCATTCTTTTTCCACTAACATCCGGAAGCCTTCAAGTGTCCTATAAAAGGGGTCACTGAGTAACTGAACCAGCGATGTCACCTAGAGCATAAGCAGAATAGATACTTTATTACCTTTAGTTCTGAAAACAAACAAACCTGGTTTATCCACACAATACTTCCCTTTGATGAGTTTATAAGCAAAGTTATCTGGGGAACAAATCTGTTCACTAACTATTCTAGGATAACCAATCAAATTGATTTTGGCTACACGTTTTCTTTCTAGGAATGCATATTTTAATTAACAAGGCTAGAGGATCAGTTTAAAAGTACATGTACTTTTTAGCAGGTATAGATTCATGTCTTACTGTAGTTTATACCATACGTAACCTGTCCACTCTGGAAGGAATAAAGGAGGGGTTTATAAATAACCAGGGAAAGGACTGACAAAACCCAGAAAGGATGGTCCACGTCCTACATTGCTGCAGGAGCTTCCTTTTGTGCTATATCTGTGGTGCTGGAACATGATGCCCACAGCCAGAGCTCCAGGCTATGCAGGGCCTGGAGCATCATGACACAGAGCTCTCTGATGGATGCCGGTGGTGCTAAACATAGGACTCTGGCTACACACACATTAGTCCTTATATAAAGATTTCATCTGAACAACTGAATAAAATATAAATATACATATTTTCAGATATTTAGTTTTATAATCATTTACTTGTGTAGTGATGTCCCAGCCTTCTTCCAAACACACCAAAACTGAGGATCCATTCTCAAGAACTTCTGAAACTACCACAGCCAGCTGCATTACCCTGTGAAGCTGAGAAAGGAGGTGACAATGAGATCAAGTGCTTTCTGAGCACTAAGAACAGAGAGACTTGGTGTCAAAGAAATAAGAGAATTACACTGTTCTTTGTCAAAATCAAGATTAAACATTTTAAAAGTAGATACATTTTAAATGTGTTCATGTGATCATTAGACCTTACAAGACTGCCTCAAGTGAAGTGATTCTCCCACAGTTATTAGATTTAAAATCGATTTTTCTATGTTGTTGCAAGTTTCATATACTCTTAATTTGTCTTGAATTAGATAGTATGGATGGTTGCAAACTGTGAATTTACTAAAAACAGAATTAAACGCTTTAAAAGGACGAATTTTATGGTAAACATATTATATCACAATGTTATTTGTACCGTGTATTGAATAGGAAGAAAACATATGTGCTAAGCTTTAAAAGTTTTTGCTTTTACTGAGGTAAATTTGATTTAATGTAAGTTTAGATGTACAGATTTACTACTCATCAAATATATGATGACATATCACACACCCATCACCAAATTACCAATAGTCTTCTAACACTATCTATTGGATCTCTACCACCTCTTGCTCCCGCCCCCTTACCCTGTGATTGTGTTCAACTTTATAAGTCAAGTTAATTGACTCAAAGTCCCAAATGCACATTTTGGTATAAACAGAATACATAAATTTCAAAACCAAATGTGTAACATTCTGGTTTTAAAAAAATATTTTAAGCATCACATGACATAATTTATAGAATTAATCTATTCCCGAACTAAAAACAAAAAACCCTGTACTTTAAACACAAGAATAAAGTACATGTCTTCTGCAGCAACGGAAAGCTCCTCACCCACTGTTGCTATAACACAGCTATTACCAGGCCTGAATTCTCTTCGGTTCAGTATTTCCTTTGAGTTAAAACTTTTAAAATGTCAATATTCTAAACAGGGGAATGTTTTCCACTAGTTTTAGTTGCTATAGTATGGATCAGCTTTGAAGTAAAAAACAGCACAGAAAGTACCAGAAACACAGGTTGGGTGGTGTGAACATTTTGGGGCTAGTGTGTCTAACTTAAGGTACAAAAGGGAGTAGTGTAGCTCCTTCCATGGGTAAAGTGTCCTGGCTGGCTCAATAATAATTAGTATACTCTGATATAGATTTATAGCTAAGTACATGTGGCTGCATGTTCCTATAGTTTAAGTACCTTGTGTACTCATTACTTTCCTGTTTTTTCATTCCCCTTTGGTCTAATGTACTAGGGAAATAGCCTCTTTCCTCGAGAGGCAGGAGGCTTGGAGGTAGATGCGGGTAGGGGTGTGAGAGGTCGAGTGCTCTTGCTGGGGGAGGAAGGGAGAAGAGAAAAATAATGGACATAGTATCTGGTCCCTAAATACCAGGCTGAAGGTGACACTGCAGAGCTGCTGTAAGCCAAGCGCTTTCTGCGTGTATACCTCAGTGTCTAAAACATGCATGGCATAAATACTTTTCCTTCTGTGGTTTGGAAGAAATGTGAGTATATGTGTGCTGGCCTGTAAGAGTTCAATTAAAAATATGCCAAGCATGACTCAGCTGAAGGAAGGCTATGTGGCTTTTCCCAAGTCTTAGGTAGGTTTTAGAACATTCAATGTACCTTTGGTGGCTAGCTTGGGAGCTGAATCTAAAACCTAAAGACATAGAACAGGGAGAGAAAAATGCAAAGTAGGATGGTAAGAGGGAAAGGCTCTTGGAGTCACTTAAAAATCATATTCTGTTCTGGATTCTCACTATGATGAAAACAGAGCAGAAGCCCTATAAACAAATATATGCTGATTAAATTTACTGGTTCCATCGAAGAATAGAGAGGAAAAACTCAGGAACCTGTATCATATGGTTTCCTGGAACTGAGAGGCCTTTATAAAGGGAACACAAAAGGAAGAATATTAGGCAGTCGGGGAATAAAATATTTTTTTCTCTAATATCAATTCTAGATAAACACTTGGGCTTCTCTTTCTTTGAGTTATAACACAAGCTACTCCAGACGTTACCTGTGGGAACCACTCAGAGTCTCCCAGGGCTTTCAGGAAGGTCACTTCTGAGTCAGTGGGGATGGTGCTTGGAACACAAGCCCTCATGAGCTTTTTAAAACTGGCTTTCACTTGTCGGATGTCATGGAATTCAACAGGCACAAATTCACAATTTAAAGCAAACTCTAACTTGAAGTTCTGTGGATGAAGATGTAGAGAATTAGGCAAGTAAAGAGCTAAGCAGCTTTATAAAAGAGCAACATTTTCAAGCAGGGCATGTTTAAAGACAACATTTGGAGCCAAGTAACTGCACTGGCTTCAGTGAGTCAAGAAAGTCAATCCTGAGTGGCTAATATGTCAGTATTACTGTAAAGAGCTGTGCAGTAAGGTCTAGTGTTTTGGCTTGGCTTGCTGTCACTCTGAGAACTTGAAGAGTCTATTGGTAGGCTGGAACCTTATGGAGATTATGACACCAAATATAAGCCAATTACAAGCCATCATCCTAGAAATCTAAAGAGGGGTCAACATGAATAGCATCATTAATCCAAAAGGATAAACTAAGTTTTCCTAATATTAAATAACTACATTTAGTTATAATTAAAAGGCAATGTACTGCTGGAATTCCAGAACTCTACAAATTAAAGCTTGTACAAACACACACATTTATTTCTTATCATGCAAGTAAAACATATTCATTATAAATTTTTAAAGTTGAGCTGAAGACTGAGAAGGAAATAAAAATCACTCTCTTACTACCCTAAGCGTAATGACATTGTAGTTACTCTTTTAAAGTAAAAAATACAGAATACAAATTACCTACACTAAAACATGAAAGTCTTTGTTGACTTCTAGCTTTGGGATAACATTTTTTTCTCACTCAATATGATATATGTCAATTTATTTCAGTACTTTTACATTTATATCCTTAATCCATGAAATTCTATGTGAAGTTATTTTTGTAACTAAAGAGTGGTAAACTGATAGTCCATTATATATATAGTAATATTCTGGCTGCCTAGTTCTGAAGACTAAAAAGTTCTCTAACTTCTCATGTCAAAGAGTGAATTAATATTCTCGTATTCCTTCCACTTTCCTCATATCCTACCCAAATTACCTTACTGAATCATCTGCTTTTCTAAGTAAAACTGCTCTCTAGAGATGGTATAATATTGTGAATGTACTTTATACTACTGAATTGTACATAGTAAGATAGTACATATTATTTGTATTTTACTACAATTAGAATAACTGCTACCAAGGATGTATATATGTTGAATGTTTTATATTGGTTATTTTAGACTATTTTAACAAGGTCCGTTAGTTTCAAAAGAAAAATACAAATTCCCAATTATTTGAAAATATTTCCAATATGTATCAAAAAAGTTTAATTCTTTGTCTTAGTAATTTCACTTTTAGGAAGAAGCTACACTAAAAATAATCTAAGATGTAAAAAAAGAAACTCTAGAATTGCATCTTAATAAAAAATTATATGCTTGAAAATTTGAGTATAGTTTTACTTTAGAAGATAAAAGAAACAAAAACATCCAGTAATATGGAATGTTATGTAGTGATTAAAATAACTTAAGACTATCATATGACATGGAAACATATTACAGCTAGAGATAAAAATCCTAGCAGTACATATGAGTTTTTTTGTTAGATTTAAAAAAATTTATAATAGCTAAGACTTTATTTTTCAGAGAAACTAGGTTCCTTTTCATTTCCAAACTATACATGAGGTAGAGATGCCTATCTTATAAAATAGTTATGAATCACAGTTAAGATACACTGATCATAAGGTATTTAAAGCATGTAAATTAAAAAAAAGGTAAATACAGTCAATTCAAGATTATTTAGAATATGTTATTCTCAGTACTTGCTTTCCTATTTTTGCTTTGTTGGGAGAAAAAGGTATGGCATTTAACTAGACAACACTGTGTTAGCTAAAATGTGGCAAATATCAGATATGGACCCATAGTCTACAGATAAAAATTAATAAAAAGCAAAACTTGGACTATAAAATCTAATAACTACTGTGCCAGGATGGTAGAATTATGTATTTTTTAAAAATCAACACTTTGTTTTTTTCCTTTCTCTTATCAATAAACGAAGGAAAGAACGAGGGAGGGAGGGTCCCAAATAGCGAATCTTTCTTACTCATAAAATTACAGCGTTAACCTGAGGACTGACGTGCAAAAGGAAGGGTAGAAGTGAAGACTAGGCAGACAAATCTCAGAGTGTGACGGAGATCACGAGTGGCTGGTATGTTGCGAAGTGTGTAAAATCTGTTCTGGGAAAGGTACTGGTGCCAAGAAGCCAGTGCAGGCAACTTTGGGTTGCTGTTGAAAAGTGTTCCATTTATTATCTAGATATAAAATTATCTGCAGTGTCAGAAGACCCATGTACACAGTAAAAAATTGAGCATTACTCAGCATTTTCATGCCTTCTACACCAAATGTTGATGACTAGGTAATAGCAGGGGTCAGGCAAAGGGAGTAAAACCAGCTAGCAAAACCAGTCTGCCACAGAAGAGATGACTCATCACTGGCAACTTAAGGGCCAAGCACCCTGTTCACAACCTCTTGCTCCACGGGTCAGCCAAAGGTCTGTCTACATTGTCCAGTACTGACTAGATCACTTGACTAAACTTTGAGGGGAATTTCTGAATAAAAAATACTTTTACTTCCTACACATCTGTCAGTAGTGATGAAATTTATTTTGTAATGTGTGAACTGCAAAAACATTAAACTCTAGAAATTATTGTTGCTTTTGGTGGCAGACACTATCTTTACAATTTATGGGACCTCAGCAGAGTGAAGTTCTTTAGCATAATAATTTAAAAGTAAGAATAAAGTTAATTAGCTCCTAATGTTATTTATTTTTCTGATATGTCTTAGGATATTTGTCTCTATAGATACAGCCTTGTGAAGTTTTAAAAACTGTAACTTAAGACAAAGCTTTGGTCTTCCCTTGCCTTCACATGTGAAGATAAGTTTTTGTGAGATAAGTTTTATAAATTGCCTTTGCTTATCCACAAAGTTTCTAAGAGAGAAAAAGAATCTTACCCTTAGTTGTGACTTTTCACCAAATATATAAAGGGCGGCCTGGCGTTTCAAGAGCTGATTTTGCAGGTAGGTGCTGCTACTAAAGGAGGCCGAATGATCCTTGCCTGCCAGCCTGGCACCAACGTCAATGAAGGATGTTGGAGAGCTGATCAAGCGAGTGCTGGAGCGAAGACTTGCCCAGACACCTTTGCAAAAGTCAAAATAACTGAGTAAGATAAGTCGATGTGAGAATGTCACCGAATAGGGAGAGAGACACATGTTCTGCAGACAGTCTTAATAATACTAAGCAAGTTAATCTAAGTGATCATGGATCATTTAGGTCATTTGTCAATTTCTGTAGCTTATAAGCATTATTCAAAATAGTGTTTCAAAAATCACATAACTTAGGCTCAGAGGGACCTAAGAAGTCACCCAAAATAATCCTATTTTTCATTTTGATGTAAATCCAGTATTTATAATATTGAGATCATAATTAGAAAGAGTGCATTGACAATGGGAACAATATGTGGCAGGAGGTAATATGAAGTCGAGGGAGAAGATGGAGTAGCTCAATTTTCTCACGGCTTCATGAAAAGTAAGGAATATTCTGCTTTATTCAGTCAATATAACAAGAAATCTAGATTATGAAACTAGAAATTTACTAAAGCTACTAAAATCTGAGGCTAGATTTGAAATTATTTGTGTGTCATGTCAAAATGATGTAATTGTAAACTAATCATGTTATCTTCTTCTCTATCCATGAAAAATACTAAGAAGTTATAAATGTAGTAATGTGAATTTCACTAAACATTAGGAGAAGTTATTTAAAATTTACAGTCAAATGCAGATGTTTTCTAAGGAAGGAAAAGGTCAAGCTAAGCTGCTAGAAGTATCTCAAGTTATAAACTGACCTTAATTATATTCGAAAACTTGAGGATTTATGTGTACAAGTGAGACTACTAAATTCCCAAGCATAAAGGCATATATACTAAGTCTCAAATGTGACTAAAACTGTCGTATCTTCAGCAGAGCCCCCTATAAATCCTCGTAGACTGTGGTGTTCATCTTAGTGACAGGGTCACATGGGTACAGAACATCATCACTGCTTCCCTAAGGTGGGATTTTTCTGATTTGGAAAGGTTCTTGAGAAGCTTTAAAATCTGCCAAATGTTGAATGTTAAATCAAGCCACGTTTACAGGCAGCTCTAAGTCACCATGACAATGTAACATCTACTTTTTTCTTTATAAGCGTTTATAGTGTTAGGACACCAGTTTCCACAAAAAGGTGTGGAATCTACTTAACATAGATGAATCTTTCTAATGTATGAGCTTAGATACTATGGTTCAATTTTGTAAATAGAATTAAAGAGGAAATTAAAATGTAGATGGGAATAAAAGATAAAATTTGACAAACATGTGAAAGTCACCTGTAACACATATGAGAATGGTTAAAAAGACTGACACACCAGAACAGATAATACAGTACCTTGATTATGGACTCTTTCCTTAGCTGAAGATTTGGGGTTTGACTGAGTAAAACATTTATCTCTGTACCCATGCACTGGTAGGTAAGATTAAAGACAGAGGAGGAATAAAATGTATATAGCAGCAAACATCAGAGCAAATTGTGTAAGAGAAAAAATAGGTTATTTAACTTTATAAATTAACATAGGTGGAAAATGTAAATATAATAGCAGAAGGTTTAACTGACAAATAAAAAGCTGCATAGTCACACAAAAAAAGATGAGCTGAACGTCTATTAAATGAAATTTCAGCACCTGTTTGTAAGTATTATAAGCACAATGAAATGGACAGCACAGCAAAGTGCCACTAAAAAATTATACCAAATGGAATAAGCTTTTAAAGATTATCATTTGAAGAAAAATAATATAATAAAATTAAGGAATCTGAGGGGAGAAGTAAATGTTAGTAATACATTGGTCTAGTATTTAAGGCAGCTGATCAGTTGGCAAGCGCTACGTGCTATACAAGATGATTTTTCTGTGAGCAAGGTCCTTACACCAGGAGACAATGATGCTCTAGCAACCATTTGGAATAACTAAGGGCATGTTTTTGCAGCAGAACATTAAGCATTGCCACGTTATTTTCTTTTTTTCATTTGAAAATTACATTTATTTTCCATAAACAAATAGATATTAATTTTGATAAGCAAAAATTCAAGATCCTGTGACAATACCCAATGCCACTAAAGTTAAACTTTGTGATGATTGAAGTAATGACTTTTCCTAAAATTCCTACTTGCATCAAATGGTAGGCAGGATTTGAGATAATACTTTTGTAATTTGAGTAATTTTTTTCCTCAACATAAAGTACTTCACGATTACGGCAAATTTTTACCTGATAATAACAAAAATGGTGAGCAGTAATTTAGTCATTATTTCCTGAACAAAGGAATTGTTCAAGTCAGTTAAGGAAAATGATTCTGTATTTATTGAGGATTAAAATGTTAACACTTGCATTTCAAAACTGCATAAAATGACATACTTTGATACAAGTGATTTTTCATTTCTGCTTTACTTCAGTGGAAGCAGGAAATGAAGGACTTTAGAAGTCCAAGGAAGTCAGGAAACTAAGGTCTGCAGAGGTACTGATTGATTGCACAGAGAATGCTACTGTAAGAGAGCAAAGACCATGGACAATAAGGCAGAAGCACAAGGCCTCCCGTGTGCTGGGCCATTGGTCTCCTTTCTGTCAAATTTCCTACTGGAAATGAGACATTAAAATGCTTATAGTGAAGCTTGAGTGGTGGTACCTGATTCTAAAATACTATTCTATAAACATATTATACTTTCTTATGCTATCCCCTCTGCCTGGATTGATTTCTCCTACAACTTCAACTGACAAATTATTATGTAATTCCTTAAAATCCAGGAACATCCTTTGAAAAGCATTCTGTAATGTTCCCAGAGTTGTAAAGAGCTCTATTTGAACTCTGATCACATTGCACTGTGATATCTACACAATTTATTATATTAGCTTGTAAGCTCCAAAGGGCAGGGACCTTATTGTATTTATTATTATCTCCATGCTGAGAACCTAACATATAGGTCCTCACAACATTTGATGACTGTTTTGTTTTTGAAAATTAATACATGGTGAACTGTTGTGGTCCTCTACTATATCTTCAACAACTCAATTATTTGCCTTGAAAGAATGAAAAGAGTATTAAATAAAAAAAATACTTCCCCCAATAGACTCATTAATGAAAAAAAATGTCAACTGTGTATTACATAGCAGAAAATCAGCAATGAGAAAATGAGACAATGGTCTGTGCTCATATGGAGTCAACAGAGGGCTTTAAGAACGCAATACTATCTGGCAATCATGTTAACTATTACACTACCGCATCGGTGGTGGTGAGGTCTACTAAACTTCTCAAGTGATTCTTAGGTATCAAATATTTGTCCTGAGTATGTAACGGTGGTGTGGAATCATGTTTTCCAAACTGTACGATCCCCACCCCAACTTAGGGGTTTATAAAATCACTTTAGTAGGTCATAAACAGTGAAAGAGATTAGAATATCAAGTAGTATAATTCTGTGCACTACATACACTGCATGTCATTATGGCTTAATATTGTTTTCCTAAATATAACTTTTGCACTGTGACTTAGTATTACCTGAATTGTGATACAAAATGATTTTGTGTTTATACACCTATATGTATAATACAGATATAAAATGCACTACTTTGCATCATGATCAAAACAATTTGAAAGTTACTAACCTAGAGCATATGCTCTCTACCCTCTTGCCGTAGGTCAGTGAGAAGTGACCTGGTTCAGGCAGTGTAAATACCCTCATTTAAATGTACACTTTCTTCTCATTTCAGCAGAGTATTAGACAATAGTAATGATAATAGACTAAACATTTAGTGGGCTCCTGTTATGAGTTAGTTAAGTGCTTTATATGTTATTATTTCACTTATTCCTCTAACTACTTCAAAGTTAGATACTATATATTATCTCCATTTTACAGATAAGGATAATGAGCAGTAAGAGGTTTCCTATCGCAATATGCTTAATATCACATACTAGGTGTATGACTGAGGTTTAAATTTGGATGTAAATGAATCAAATCTTAGTCTCTTTTATCATCTAAGCAACCACATGATCCTGGTTCTGTCCAGCAGAGATGGACTAAGGGGATTGCTTTATGAAAAAAGTAATGCTGCTCATTCCCTTGAGGGAATACATTGTTGTTTAGAACATGATGCTCCCTCTACTTTGTTCAGATCAAACAAAGAGAGAAAGAAAAGAGATGCTTGGGATGAATATCAGGACAGGGTACTGTATTTATCAATGTGACCTTATACTTAGCAAAGTGCATGAGAGACAAGCTATATTCAGTGAAATGTACTACTCAGCGTTAGTTATACTGTTATTTGCTAAGTGATCTTGGCCAAGTCACTTCATCACTGAAAGTCTTATGAAATACCCACCCTGAAGATTATTTCAATAGCTGTTTAAGGCACCTAGTTTGTGGTACTTTGTTACAGCAGCCCTAGCAAACTCATATATGGCCATAAGTCCCGAGACACTAATTCAGAAGATGACTAAAGAAGGGTGAAAGATCTTAGGAGATCTTGCAATCACAGTTCTGATGAGATAGGAGAAAAGTATCCAAAAAATCAATATGATGGTCAGGAGATAAAGTAATTTGGTTTTCAAAAAGGAAAAAAGTGAATTAAAAAAACTAGAACCTTTATGTTGATGCTGAACCAAATTCTAGAATGTACTTTAATGGACTATTTAAAATTACTTGTGAACTAGCACTAATTCCTAAACTAACCATAAAATCTTTGATATTGTTAACAATCTGAAAGATTAGCAAATATTGAATTAAGAAGATTGGCAGAGAGCTAGAAATATTGGCCAATAAATACCAATTAATAGTTCAATCTCTTTGTTCAGAAAGGTTTCTATATTATTTTGCTGCAGGTTTTTGTCCTTAGCTCTGTCTTGTTCAGTATTTTTTTAAACAGACAAATTACATGGGAACAGAAATCAAATCTATGGTTGACAAAGGGCTTGGAAAAATAGCTAATAGGATCCAAAGTCTCAAAATAGTCTATATTAAAAAAAGTCTTAAAATAGTCTATATTAAAAGAAAATGAAATTTTGTAGCTATGGTACAAGCTTCCAAACTCACCAATATGTCAGATTTCAGTAATGACTCTTTCATGAGGCTTAAACTCATCTGTCGTCGTTCTAGTTTAACTCTGCTCATTCATTTAGAAAAGAGTAATTAAGAGCAATATGAACCAAAATTGATTCAAAGTATCACTGTCTAGAAAAAACTTTCCAGCTTTTAAAATTTTATCAGTGCTCAGTTATAAAATTGATCTTACTAACCTCCTGGAGCAAAGCTATTGGATGGGTTTACATCCAAATGTACTGGCACTACCTGCTTAAGCACAGTGGACATTCTTGAAGTCCTCCTTTCAGTCCCTAAAGTCAGCCAAAAAAGAACAAAAACCATGTCGTTTGGGTTAACATTACTCAAATGACAAAAGGTTATCTTCATGTGTAGCGTGTCTAATTGCTGCCAAACATTGTACTTTTTAAGTACCCAAAGCTTTAATAAGAGATAACAAGGCACTGTTACTATTTCCTTCGAGATAGACACATTCGTAAGATTACAGAGTTAGGTTTGGCAAGTGCAATCAGAGAATTTAATGATAGATGAAGCGAGGCATGCATGGTGTTACTTTCCAAGAAAAGCCACTTTCTGCTTATGCTGAGCTAATTCAAGGAGCTGATTAAGCCAAGGAGACCAGCTTCTCAAATCACATGCTCCTGTGTCTAACACATTAGGGTTACCTCTACATGAACCCTTTGGGGTTCCATCACATGATAACTGAAACAGAATATTAGCACAAGTCTTAATAGCTTCATCCAAATCTAGTGAAAACAAACTGTATTGAAAATCATAAAAGACTGCAGAAATTTTGGGAATTTCAAACTTATACATGATCATTTTAATATATATATATTTAATAAACATGTTTCACTTATACATCCAATTTTCAAGTATTTTAAAGTCTATGTAAAACAGATTCTAGGGGAAAAGCCCAGATGATTTTATGTTCCAACTTCCTCTCATATTATTGTTTTTAAAAGGAAGTAATTAAAGCTCTAAATTTGGTTACTATTTACTAGAAATTAATAGTAGTTCTCGGATTTCTTAATACAAGATGCTAAAACTCAGTCCCACAGAATAAAGGGTCATATTGAAAAAAAACTACAAATAACTAATGGAATCTGATCTTCCACAGTTGTCAAGAAAGTATTATCAAATCTTACCTGGAGACAGAGCAAGTGCTGGCCTGACAGTTAGGGTGTTATTACCATTGAGTTTCTGGTGAACTGAAACTGCACTCAGTAAGGCTTGCAAGTACTTTTCTTGTTCTATACTACTGGAGGATTCTAAAGACGAGGTAGGAGCTATGAAAGGAAAAGATATTGAATAAAACAAAGATTTTGTTAATAAAACAGGTATTGTGTATTTATAATTTATCATACCCAGATACAGAAAACAGTGCCTTTTAAAGCTCCAAAAGTTCAAATCCAGTGATAACTCCTATGATACTGATTTCGCCACACTAACTTCTTGATTGACTCCGTATCCTCCCATAAAGACCCCAGATCTAAAAAACCAGCACAGGGATGTCCTTCCAAGCACAGGTGCTTCTGATTATCCAAATGACTCAGACTTACAAAAGGCAGTATCTACTTGATTATCCCCTCCAACTATCCTGCCTATGCTTCTGTTTGGGAGCAGAGAATGGAATGGCTTCCTCTGAGAATCCAAGAATAGGCAGAGGTAAGAATTTCCCCACACCAGTAGCTTTATCTCAATTCTACCACATAGGACAGAGAACATGAACATCCAGAGGTTTGTTACGGGAAGAGTGGAGGAAGATGGGGGAAAAGATAGAAGGTAGGTACTGCTAGATTTTCTGGTCCCTCTAAAAGAGGAGCAAAATGAATGCACAGATGCAAAAACCTGTGAGAATGATTCTGGGTGGAAGGAATTCTGAGCTTCGTTTGTGTGGAGCAAAATAGAATCACTGAAACTGGTCCATGCTTTCAAGAAGCAAAAATAGAAGTCCAGAAGATAATAACAGATCTTTTTATAACATGAATAGGAAATAATTAGCGTTATTTTATTTTTTATCAATTTTAAGATGCCATTATATTTTATAACCTCTAAGCTCTCATCAGTGATGAGATGTACCATTATTTTATGTTCTAACAATAAAACACTCTGCCATTTAAACTACAACATAATTCTTTCTGATCACATCAATTATAAGATGCATCTTTATTTTAAAGTATAATATATGAGTAAATGTGAGCGCAAAAATATGAACCACAGTAAATTTATCAGAAACCAATGGAATAAAAGTTTCATTTTTTTGAACTAAAAGCTCATATGCTCATCAATGCTCCTGAAATGATTCACTCATTTATGTAACTTAGATATGCCTACTCTAGTTTTCTGAAATAAAAAACCCTAGAATCAAAGACTTCATTATGATAATTTCTATTAAAATCCAAACACAGACATATGAAGATGTCAGATTAAAGGTGGAGGCCCACATTGTCAAGTATAGTTCTTGTTTAAGTAGTACATGTATAGAGTTCAATGAAAAAGTCTACGAGAGAAGGTTTGACAAAAGGCATTCTTACATTTTACCTCCTTTAATTTTTAGAATAGTGTGAAGTAAAAGACTCATAATTATACTAAATTAGAGATGCTTACCTGCCTGAGGGGAGTTCTGAGATTTGAAAAGACCAACTACTCCCTTCCCATGGAATCCTCCAGATCTGAGGAGCAGGGTACTGCTTCTTGAGTTCTTCCAACACACAACAGGCAGGCGACTGTGTCGATAGCAGCGGGCTACTCTCGGTAAACTACTGTCCTGTACAGCTTGAGGTACAACTAAAAGGCCAGGATAGCTTGAGGGACATGAAAAGAAGAAACAGAATGATTTGGGGAAGAGGTGAGGAGAAGTTAAATAAATGGCAGGAGGGAGGGAGAGAATATAAGAATATGAACATTACAATATAGCAATCTTCTAAGACTCAAATATATTGGTTGAAAGGTAAGACATACATTTCAAACAAATTTAGGTTTAGTTCACTTTTTCAGGGATTGAGAAGAAAAGGGCTAGGTGGTGAAAACAGTTCACACATTCACTAATTTGTAATAAGTCTCCTTCATTGATGCTGCAGACTTCGGAATAACCTAAGCTTAGAAAATAAAAATGTTATGTAGATTCATTAAAAAGGTCCCTGTTAACCTAAACTATTTCCCTTGCTTTCACACTACTTTTCATCAACTTGAAATAAAAATAAGATTAGCAGATTAATATCAACTTTGAGAATGACACATTAAATTATCAAGTCATCAGATTGTTGAAATGACCACGGAGAATAGTGTACAATAATATTAGACTGCTTGAGATGCTGAAAGGATTGAAATTCAAAATCAAATAGTTTTTGGTATGAGAATAATATGTTCAAATGTCAAAATGAGCTTAAATATTTTAAAACTAAATGTTGATATTTATTTTTAGAAGATTGGCTCATAAAGTTACAGGATATGATGCTGGGAAAATAAAATACAGATGCTAGTATCTTGTTTTTATAGATTAGTAAGTACAAGAAGACAGGCAGGTTTCAGAGTCACTGATTATACTGAGATTTCGTATTAATAACCTCCCAACCTTTAATCTCACTTTTTTTGAGTGTGGTATTTTTTATTTGTGGTAAAATATACCTAACATAAAACTGAACATATTAGTCTTTTTTAAAATGTACGAGTCAGTGACATTAAGCACAGTCACAACACTGCGCATCCATTAAAACTATTTCTCAAATGTCTAACCTATTGTCTTGATATAACCTAGTGCTGAGAGGAGGAACAGGAAATCTGATTTAGAGATAGGTAAATGACAACCTTCAAGGACTTTAGAGAATGCTGAATTAACTTTTCATACTAAACCAATGATACCCAGGAAGCACTGTGAAAATCTGGCACTTTGGTGCTCTAAGAAGTTCTAGCCTCTATTTTTCTAATGCAGAAAATGTATGAAAATATACAGCTGTAGAAAATCATTTATGAAGATTGGAAAAGTAGTTCCATTGTTATCTAACTCCATTTAAAAATCTCACCTCAACCTGCTTCCCACTTGCTTGCAGATACAGTGATTTAGTTTAACAGATAAGGGAGTAATGCTTAAGACTTCGGGAGTTACTACAATAACTGGGAAAGAGCCAGCATACTCCATTACTCTCTAACCTTTGAAATGGGTTGTCTCTTTCCACCTTACATGACCACCACAGACCATGCTTGGTTACACATGAGCTCTAAGACTGTCCTGCTCCCAATTAAAAGGACTCGATAGCTACTGGTGCTGGGGTAAAAAGTGTTGAGCCTGAAGACTAACAGAGGTCATCTCAATACCAGTCTCATTTAGGAATGAAAAATATATCCATTTATCCACCCTCCACTACTACCCATAACCTTCAGCTCTGGGATCCAAAATAAGTCAAGAGGTAGATGGGGTTTCAGGAGCTGTTTTGGAAACTTTTAAATCAAAGAATACCACACATATATGTGTTTGAAACATAAATGAATACAAAAGAAATCCATGTCATTATTACCTAGGTCAGAAATAGACTAATACCAGCATCTAAGAAAATCCCTCTTTGTCTCCCAATTACTACTTCTCCCTCCTCAAAAATGATCACTATCCTGTTAACAACTTAGATGAGTTTTCCCAGGTTTTGAATTTTAGAAAAGGGATTCAAGAGAATTTATTCTTTTGTTTCTGGTTGTTTTTGCTCAACATTAAGTTGGTGAGACCCATCCATACTACTGCATAGCTGTAGTTTGTTCATTTTCACTGCTGCATAGTATTCCAGCATGTGATTATATTACTATTGATTCTTGTTGATTTTGTGTAGTTTCTAGTTTTCGACTATTTAAGAACAATGCTTCCATAAACATTTTTGTAGTTGTATTTTGGGAGCACATTCATTTCTAGTGGAAATTCTAATGAATCCTAGGAATAGCATGGTAGGCAATAGGCTATGCATATGTTTAATAGCTATTTTGGTGTATTAGTGACCTTACTAAATTTACTTATTAATTTTAAAGGCATCTATGGATTCCTTCAGATTTTCTATGTATCTGATGAGGACACCTGTGATAAAAGTGATGGTTTGTTTTCTTTCTTTCTTTTCAATCTTACTCTCTTATTTTTGCTTACTCTTGCTGCATAGAAAGTGTCCCTTAAACACACCTATCCCTGGAGACCCTGCTCCTATTTTCTAGCATTGTTATCTTTTTTTGGGGATGTGAATGCAGATACCCCATCTGAGACTCAAATAGAAAAAAGGAAGGAAAGTCTCTTTTGAGCCCATTACCAGACTTACCTCCGGCAGAGTGAATACATCCTGTTGGAGGCAGTGATTCGAAAATACTCTGGTTTTGAGCGAGAAGAGCTGCCACTTATGGTTCCCAAACCTAAACGCTGATAGTCTCTAAAACAGGCTTTTTCCACTAACTGTTCCATTGTAGACTTCTCTGAGGCCTTCAAAGTGGTACTTGTGGGGATTTCACTGTCATCTGAAACTGAGATGGCAGAGATAGGTTTTGAAGAAATGATACAGTTCAAAGTACAGGATTAAAAACTCCCTTCTGAAGAAGATCTGAAGATGATCATGTACCATGTCTATCACAAATTAAATCATGTAACTTTCAATTAAGTCATTATAATCAAACATGAATTAAAATAGAATGGAGAACCAGGAAATAAAATGTTGGAAGATCAATTAGAATTTTAGGGAAAACAATATTATTTAAATGAAGCCTAATCACAATTAATTTTGAATTCATTACCCACACATTTCTGTTTCAATCAGGCTTATTAACATCAGATTGTAATGATTTTTTTGTAAATACTATAAAATAAACAAAATTGTCAGTCTAAATTGTGGGTGAAATTTACCTTAATATGATCAGTATACAAATTCATGATCTAGATTCAGTTAACTTTTCAGAGAACAAATTTTTATTAGAAATTTCTAGATTAAGCAAATATAGGCTAGTGGAAAAAGACCTTTCTTAGAACTATGAAGTTTTTTTGTGTGTGTGCGGAAATAATTTCGTTTTGGAGAATATGGTATACTTAGAAAATCCCCCCACAGTTTTGTAATCACAGGCTACAGAATCTTTTAAGATTTTAGATATGGAAGACTTTACCCAATAACCCAATATTTTAGGGAGGATGAAAAAAACCCCCCAAATATTCCTACTGCATGTACTACATGTTCTAACTTAAAGACTCCATCTTAAAAACTAATTTGCCTCCCTATTATTTTTAAAGTGAGATAAGTCAAATTAAACTTTCAAAGTTTTCAAAAATATACTCAAAGTTCTAATGTTAAAGGGAATAATATGGTACTCTTCCACTAAAATTTAAAAAAGAAAAGAAAAACCAATTAACAGATTATCCCTACAAATGTTAGGACTGTGTTTTAGTTTGTGAACTTCACAATGCCAACAAATAAATGATCAGATATCAGTTCTTGGCATTTATTTCAGAGGAGCAAAGAGCATTACGTATTTGGTCTTTTGGTGGAATAACTATGATAGAATAATGGTTTTTGTTCACTGAAATCACAAAAGCTTTAAATTAGAAGGGTCCATAGTAATGGGTAGGGGTAATTTTTTTCTGGTTTTCCATATGACTATGAGGCAGCAATTTCTAATAAATGTTCATTTCACTAAAGTAATGTGGATCTTTTCATTGCCTGTAGAGGCAAGCCTGAATGTATACATACTGAATAATGGAAACCTTTTAGCCAGTGATCTAAAGATAAGGTTTCTGTCTTTAAAACGATGTTGTTATTATTAATAATAGCATAGTATAATCACTGGTAATTGATTTTAAGATCTGAAGAAGAAAAAAGGTGCAAGAGCATCTTGTCTCCCATTAGATCAGATTCTCTCTCGTGTTAATTTCATAAGTATACTGAATACTGGGTTAAGAATAGGAAACAGCCAATAAGACATTTGCTCCTGGTTTTTACTGACTGGGAGGTATCTTAGCTTCCTGAATACTGTTCTTTGAATCATTTATTTAATTTTTTAAATTAATTATTTTTTTTTTTTACTTCTGGCCCCAGGTTGTGAACGTGGCTTCTTGGACACTACATAGTCTGCGTTTTTGCAATCTCAGTTGCCTGCACAAGAATGCACCATCTTTTAAATACTGAGCAGGTGTTTTCTTATCATCTAAGAATCCCTTCATTTTTGATTAAGATCATCCTCAATGGTCTTACTAAAAACCCAAACCTTCAACTTTGAATATCCTATGTCCTTGTTTTCTTATACTTATTCTATAACAATAAGGCACAGAATAATACTTAATATATACATTTCCTAAGTAGTGAGGTTTCTTTCTCTTTAAATTAGAATCATACAAAACTTGTTAATCAACTCTATGGATTTAGTAAAGGAGAAATCTAATTTAACAAAATCTTATCTGAACAATGTCATACTGGAAAAATAATTTTTTCCCAGTTCTGAGAGATTACTAAGTGCCTCTAGTCACCTTATGAAATCTAAGCTATTGTGAGTCAAGCTTTAAGTGCATCTATGCCTTGGTCTTTTATTTATATTAAGAAGAATAAAATTGTTTCATGAAGGAAAAATACATTCTCACATACCAGATATATCATCTTCTTCATTCCATCCAGGACGATTCACTCTCTCTTCCACAATTGTCCCTGTTCTCCTCTTCAACAAATATTGTCGCCCAATTGTCATTTTCCCTGCTCTTTTTGCACCTTTTACAATTGTTTTTGAGAAGGTGCTACAAGCCACAAAGCCAAAAATAATGTCAATGTATTATGAAGATAACATTTATGTTTTTAGATACCTAGATAGCTTAATTTGTTTCTTCTCCACTTCCACAGCCAGACTTCCATTAAACCTCTCCTTCTTAAGACCACTTTTTATATATAGCAGCAAATAAATTTTCTAGTAAACATTGATGTTTAACCTTAAGTGAGGCACAAATTCCTTATTACTCCAAATCTGAACTTTCAGCTTGGCTTTTGGTTAAGCATGCCCCAATCTACTATAGTTATCTATGCCATTGCTTCCACCACATCTTAAAAACCATGCTTGTTGAGTACTCCTGACGGAAAGCCAGCCTGTTTCTCTTCTTGATTCACTCTAATTCATAGGCCCTTTTGTGAAATTATCTGACAGCTAGAGCTGGCAACCCCTTTACTTATTTTTAAAATATTTTAAGTGTGTGTGTGTGTGTGTGTGTGTGTGTGTGTGTGTGTGTGTGTGCTGCCCTACTTTTAACTAGCTATAATTCCTTCTGAGATAGAGAGGAGAAAAATAAATCAGAAATTTCAGTATCCTTTTGGGAATCAACTTTAATTAAAGTGAAACTAGGATGCAAATTACTAGGATTTATGAGTATTTTATTTATTGAAATAGTTTATCTTTTCTTGCTAATAGAAAACAGGGTACAGAGTATTTACAATCCAGAGAATTAAACAAAGAACTTATTTCCTGAATGAGCATATTGAGATAAAGGTTTCAAGGAAGATTGTCTTTGGTTATGATCTTCTCTACCACAAAGAACAGAAATGCTTTTGTGTTTTCTTGACATTTAGTGAAAAGTGATATAAGGATTCATTTATTTCAAATAGTTTTACTAGATCCTGTCTTTAGGTATCTGAAATGTAGCTCTGAGGGTTATAAAGTACGTTTCAGAAAACTTTAGAAATCAAAAAAATACTGGCATTTCCTAGGATAACTATTGTAAATACTTCAGATATAACTTAAACTCTGGGATTTTTGAAAAATTTTCTAATGCTCTATCTTTTGTTTCATATATTCAAAATAATTTCTGTTTTAAAATGTGGAACTGCTGTATCTCTGCTGTAGCTGAATAAAATGAATAGGCTTGGTAAAATAAGTTTGACTTTATATATGTATACAGATGTGTGTGTATATTTCATTTCCTCTATGATAGTTTCTAACGTAAAGCACCAATACAAAGATTCACTTCTTCCATAGAGGGCTGGCACACAAGTGCCAAAGACCCCTCCTGTGGCCCCACGGTGACAAGGCAGGGCTTTTTGCTCGCTCCTTCAGATGCTGGAGAAGCTTTCGTGCCTCAGTAGCTCTCATTGGAGAAGCATGGCCTCCTTCATTTCCCAGGCAACAGTGCAACAATTATGCAGGTGACTGTGTGATTGAAAATAACACCACTTTACCTGCAACTTCCTCAAATCCCTCAAAACCCCCAGCCTACCCTACTTACAGAGAAAAGAAAGACCTTTTCTCCAATGTTTGCAAAGAACTCATAATGTATAAGTTATATCAGCAGATGCCCAAATTCTAGCTGATTAATGATGAAATGACCTGAAATTTTAGCCTCTATATTTTATCATAAATTGAAGATAATGTAGAAAATAGTATTACTTTGTAGTAACTGAAATTTAAAAATTTCAAAATAAATTCCTAAAAATTTTCATCAGAAAAATAAAATTTTCTTCTAAGGAAATCTAACAGTTGCAATGCCTGTATTAGATCCTGAACCAGGACAAAATAAGTAGGGTGAAATTAAGAAATCTGATTT
Source organism: Solenodon paradoxus (assembly GCA_004363575.1). Classification (NCBI taxonomy): domain Eukaryota; kingdom Metazoa; phylum Chordata; class Mammalia; order Eulipotyphla; family Solenodontidae; genus Solenodon; species Solenodon paradoxus. The sequence continues at coordinate 99,678 of RJWH01000933.1, forward strand.
TCTTCTTACCGAAAGGAAGTGTTCTTTTCCTTCTGTTTGGGTAAAATTATCTGTGGGGTAGTTTGTCCAGCAGCAAAAGCAAAGGTGGTAAAAATGGATTGAGGATAACGGAACTTCATCAGTTGTTTCTTAAAGATCTCTACTACTTCTGGACTCACTTCTTCGTCAAATGCTACTTTAATCAACTAGAGACAAAATGGATTAAAGACATCAGAAGCATTAAAGATTTTCAGATAACTTCCTATGCTACAAAAATAACAGAAAATAACAATACTAAATGCAAGAGTATGGAGGTAGAAGGAACCTTGGTATCATGCACTGTCATTTTTTTTTTTAAAGTAAAGGTGCAGGGAGGAATGAAGGAGAATAGGCAGGCAGAAGAAGGGAGGAAGAAGCACTTTATTTTTATTTAATTGCTCATATTGGTTGCTTCCTCCGGCCCTGGGTCTTGAATCCTGGTCCTTAGGATGTATGTGGGACTGCTCCCAGGTGTACTAGACTGGTAGGCCACCAGGGCACACCAACAATGTCATTTTTTAATTTTAATAATAAAAAGTGAGGGGCATTTTGGTGGAGTAGTGGTTACGTCAATCACCTCCAACAGAGTTCAGGCCACATACCACTGAGTTTGAGTCCCGGGTACAGGGGGAGATAACCAATGTGAACAATTAAATAAAAAATAAAAATGGAATAACTCTTCCTCCTCTCTCTTCCTGCTTGTCTGCCTGTTCCTTTGTTGCTGCCAGTACCTTTCCTTTAAAAAAAAAAAAAGTGAGGCTTAGATATGTTTACATGCCATAGATAGTTAGTGGGCAAAAAAATCATGTATGTTGAAGTTAGTTTCTTTAAGACTATCTTTTCTATGATGCAGTAGGGAAATTAACTATTGTGACTGAAGTAGGAAACATGTCCTTATTTCTCAACTGCTGGTTCTACACAGGGAATTGGGTCTAAAAAGGTTTTTTCTGACTGAGGGATACTATAAAACCTAAGAATAAAAAATTCAGTTTGACTAGAATCCTAACCAGTATATCCAGCAATATTTTAGTTTAGAGCTCTTTGGCAGTTGAAATAGCAAATAAATCCATAGATCACAGGCCTCAGGTTATGGGAAAAGATCTGGAGCTTAAAGATCATAAGTCTCACAGTTAACATATGGAGTTAGTAGGAAGAAATTCTTGACTGAAAGGAATAGGGCAAGAATTGGAGGTGCACTTTGGTGGAGTAGCTGTTAGGTCAGC
>RJWH01000933.1:107163-211940 GCA_004363575.1 Solenodon paradoxus
GAGAGAGAGAGAGAGAGAAGGCAAACACTACTCCAAACAACTATGGACTCTCTTAGAGGTTAGACAAAAAGGCAAATGAGGGGGTACCAAAATGATGGGGGAGGGGTGGGGGAAATGGGATGAAGGAAATCAACTAAGTGAAGGTAAAAAAAAAAGGAGAATATTAGTAAATCTACTATGCTAATGTAAAAATACCACTATATATACTTCAAAACAAGTCACTGTCAAAATGAAATATCCCTTCAATAATAAAAAATAAAACAACAAAAAAACCAAATTGAGGTATGACTTGACAGAATAAATGTCAATTGTTATGTGTCTACATTTCTAAGATAACTAAATATTGACAAGTAACATGTTGGTACTCTGAGTTGACCAAAGGGCACTGGAAAAGAGGGTTTAAATTAAAAACTATTAATTGAATTCATTCAGCTACAGATTACCCTTTCAGACCCTCTAGTCCTCCCCATCCTATAACTTCTGATCACATAACTACAGAAAGTAGCCAGGAAATCATTTGTAGAATGGCTCCTTCTCTTGAAAAGATACCTGAAAAGATGCTGAAGTGATTTGCAGTCCTTCTTGCATGTTTTGTTGTAGCTGGTTCTGTATTGTGATCTTTTTCTCCTTGGTGATAGAGGCGATTGGAAAACTCCTCACAACTGTTTGCTCACCAACTATAGAAAGACAGGACACAGACTCAACAACAGCACTTAATACCATTTCTGGAGTTTCTATGGCTTGTTTTGTCAGCCTTGGCTATAGAAATCTATCTGAAAAGGACAGTGACTAGGAATACAGTTGAGAAAAAATGATTCTAGAATCCCATTAATTTCATTGCATGGCAATTCACTCCTGAGACCAATACTTACTCACAGTGAAGGAACTCACAGCTTGCTGCCTCTGGTCTATTTCCCCAACCTATTGCATGCCAAACAAGGGCACCTGGTTTACAGGAAGGGTAGGTTTTATAAAAAACCAAAAAACAGAAAACAAACCTAGAAATATTGAAAAGACATCGATGAGATTTAATGTATGAATAAAGTGAAAGTGGAATTTAAAAAAAAAGTTTGTTTCCATATGTGGCAAAAGGGGTTATATATTGTATATATGACCTTGGAAGATATGGGATTGGGTTCTGGCCCAAGATTTTTAGGAGTTTAAATATGAAAGCAAGCCAGGAAAATTAAAAAAAAATTTATTAACTACCTGAGGCTGCAAAGTTGAGAGTCTAGAAAAGAAGTAACACACAAGAGTTGAAGAGTTTACAGTTCCCCATGGGAGAGGAATTATATGTAGAACATAACACATAATTTGCTCTTAGGTCCCAAGGGAATAAGGCTTTAGGATTTGGATTTACAGAGGAAAAGAGGGAAGGCATTCCAGGCAAAGGAATGGGAAACAGAACAGGATCAGTGTTGGGTAAGGCACCTCAGCAGGTAAGCCAGAGGGGTAAGGTGGTGACCTAAGATTATCTGACAGAAGGGTCATATATTTCTCCACTTAACATCATTAAGAGTCCCATTCCCTGGACCTTTAATCCATAACCTGTGAAATTCTGACTATCTTCTTACGTCAAGCTCATACACAGAGACTAGATATACTCAGAATGTACACAGGATTTAAGTTCTCAGATTTAAGATGTATTAAACAGTCTGCACTTATATAAGATACTAAAATGATCAGATTGCTATGGGTCTTTAAAGGAGAAAATTTAAAGTAGAAATTTAAGAAAAATGAAAAACAAAAAGTTTCCTCTGATAAAAATAATTTTCTTAAAATGTAGAATTAACCCAAAATTAGAAAGGAAAAAAATCAAGAAAATATAAGGTTTCACACTAAATATGGCTGTGATTTCCTTAAAAGGAAAAAATTATAGTGATTTAAATAACTGTGTACTTCACATTTATATGCCTACAATGCATGCTTATGGTCACTGATCTCACAAGTCAGTATAAAATAATTATTAAGTAATGTATATTTAGTTCGTTTTAAAAGGATACTTGCTTTCAAATACAAATGTATAGTAATACAACGAAAAGAGATGAGAATTTTGCTGGTTTTCACTTTTTTTTTTTAAAAGAGCACAACTATTCCTGCAGTCATTTTTATTGAATTTTATGAGCTTTGTGCTTATTATATAATAATATAACCACCAATCTTTTATAGATATCCAGGATCTGATGGCATGCTACGAGCCATACCTAGCTGATCATGGGGAGTTCCTCTGAACAGGATTCTGTATGTGGTGAGGAACAAGGCTCCTTCCGCTGGCAAGAGCTGAGGGCCTCCAAGAAGGCTTCCAGTGGCTTCTTCTCGCCCATCAGGATCCAAGAGAACTCGAAGTCCTTCACAAACCATTTCTTCACCTGGTAGTAGAGCAGGCCTAAGAATCTTGGGCTAACAACAGAGAAAGCATTTTAAACATAACTCTTGTGGGGTAGCTAACATTTAGACCAAGGTTGTATTTTCAGTGGACAGACCTAAAAAACTTGAGCTGGACTTCCTAAATAGTCAAAATGAGAAAATCAGATTTGGGAAGAGTTAGAAATGAAGTTTCTGTATTCATTTGTGAAAAGATTATTTGAAGCACAGCTTATAAACAGTAAAATAATTGGAAATTCTAAAATGTTTGCAGTATCTATTCAATGGAACATCTACAACCATTAAAAATGACATGCATGTACATATATTATAAACAAAGAAATATATCCAGAATACAAAGCGTATTAGGTAAAAAAAGTAAGTGGTAAATCAGTATGTATATTATAATACCTTCTTTTGGAAAAAGAAAAAAAATGGTAAGACTATAATCAAACTGTTAAAGGTGGTACTATCACAGTTAGGAGAGGGAGGATTGTGGGATAGGAAAGACCACAGGGGATGTTCACTTTGTAAAATATGTGTTTATTTAAAGCTACAACTTTATACAAAGAGCACTGCTACTTTGTCAATTGAAAAAGCAAGTACTTAAAAATAAAAGAATGTCTAAAAAAATCAGCTCTTTTTGACTTTTACCGAAGACTAAGGGAAGCAGTGGTTAAGTAATGAACATTTATACATCTTAGGATATAAATAACCACATAATCCACTTCTTCAAAGATTTTAGTGCTAGTGAAAAACTCCATCTCTCCTGAATATATTATATTCTTATTTTACTAAGAAATTAGAAAGAATATAAACAGCACTATTCTTTTTGCTAGCTCTAGAAAGCTTGGAGTAAATGTAAAGTCACAAGTCTGATTGCTGTGTCTCAGATTTCTGATAGAATTCTCTCTCCTAACCATCTGGATTCTGATTTCTCTTTTCAGTTTATTTTTAATTGCTATGCTGTAAAGGTAAGCAGGTCCTGAACTCTAGTTTATAAACTATTGCCAGATTAACTTTAAGTTACAAATTCCTGGATCAAGTCCCAGACTACTCCAATTCAAAGGGTTGGGACTGAGTTCAGGGCTCTGAATTTTTAAGACATTTCACAAATGCTTATAATGTATGACTTAATTTATGCACTAGCTATAAAAGTAGACTCAATAAGAGGTTTGTTATTGTTTGTTGACTCCACTATTCCTACTTCAGTATCCTTTTTATATGGATCTTCATGATAAAGTCTGCTGAAAGTTTAATGTATCACTAAAATTGGAGCTGGTCTCTGTAAAAGGTTAGGAAAAGATACTTTCTGGGGTACAAAAGTCTATTATTACTGTTTTTAAGAGAAGTTAGACCCTGAAAACATGTAGTCTGTAATAATTACCTTCTGTATTGGTGGAAGTCTTCTACTCTCTCGATGTACTGCCTCTAGGGTCTCAATATGCATAGCTACTATTCCTAGGTGAGTCAGAATGTTAAAAATGAAAGAGCACAAAACAGGAATAATTAAAACAAATTCTGGATATTTTAGAATTAAAAATTAATAATAATTTGACAGTTCCTCAAGAAGTTAAAGAATTTGCATATGACTCAGCAATTTTATTCACAGGTATATGCCCCAAAGAATTAAAAATAAGGATTCAAAAAGATGTCTCTATGTGAATATTCCTAGCAACACTATTCACAATACCCAGAAAAAAAAAAAAATCACTCATGTGTCCATCAACAGATGACTAGAAACAAATGTGGCATACCTATACAATATAATACTATTTAGCCATAAGAAGGAATGAAATTCTGATATCTGCTATACTAATGAATCTTGGAAACATTATACTATGTGAAATAAGCTAGAGGCAGCAAAACAAATACAATATCATTTATATGCAATTATCTAGAATAGGCAAATTTATACAGAAAGTAGGCTAGAGTTTACCAGAGAATAGGGAATGAAGAATGGGGAGTTATTGCTTAATGAGTACAGAGTGTCTTTTTGGGATGATGAAAAGTTTTGGTAATAGATAGTGATGATGGTTACACAATATTGTGAATGTAATTAATGCCACTACACTTTACACTTGAAAGTGGTTGAAATGACAAATTTTATTTGATGTACATTTTACCACAATTTAAAAATATTAAACAAGACTAATCAGATGATAAATAATAAGACTAAACTACATGGAAGTCAAATATGATAAGAATTATACTAGAAAAAGTAGACAGTTCTTAATTATATCCAATATTCTTATTCTCTAATATCTTCAAAGTGATTACCTGGTATCATGCAATGAAGGCTCTTGATATGATCCTGAGTAACTCCACTCTCTGTACAAACCTTGTCGATAAATCGGGTAATAAAGCGCACAACAGAATTGGCAATATCATTATTCTCTGAATCTTCAAAACCACTTTCTGTATCATAGCTCTCAGCTACACTTCCTGCAATACTAAGAAAGTCAAGGAAATAAATCATGGTCAATATTCAACTGTAAGGAATAACTCCTATACACAGTTTATTTCTATTCTAAAGATATGTATGTATACTCAGGTAGAAGAAGGCTTGCTTAACTTCACCACACCTTTACAAGCAATAGTGGTGAAAACATGATATTCTTGCATTTGGAAGCTACTAAAAGACATTGTCCTTTGGACCCAGATTTGTTTTAGTATGGTATACTTTCTGTCATTCTCCCAAAAGAAACACAGGAACCACAGAAAATAAAGCAAAAAGGGATGAACTTGTCTCCCCAGGATAATTACTACATGGAGACTGACAAAGTTACATGCCTATTTTCAGTCTTTGGCATTTGGGGGTCAAATGGTAGGCAAAATATAAGAACTTCTTTCAGCAAGTAGCAAGAGAGATAAATATTGGCAAAGTGTTCACAGGAGAATCAAACTGTTCTGTGAACCCTCTGCCAATACTTATCTTTCTTTGAGTGAATCACAACTCTTTTGGCTACTCTGAAGCTGCCACTCTTCTACAGGTGATAAAATCATGTAAAGGAATGTATCTGAAATGGAGTGGATGTGAAAGCTCAATCCTTATTTTTGTTGTTTATTCAGTTCACACCATTCAACAAATACTCCTGGTTTCTATACTTTCTTTTAGACTAACAATCAAGTGAAAGACTCATCCCTTTTTTCTAACCTATTCAGAATGTTCTCTCTCCTTCATGTCCAAATACATTAGTTGTATCAGTGTTAAAGCTATGCAGTGAATATGCCTATCGCGTTATCCCAGAGTTCCAAAGAACTTAAATGCCTTAACCACTCACTATGTAGGGTTTGAGAGAGCATAATCATGTATAATGACACTTCAAGAAAGATATGATTATTGATGATCACTGATGGAGTTCTACTGAATTGGCAGTGGGTGATAAACCTGGAGAAAGATTAAGAAAGATCCTACAACTAAGTGAATGTAGATGTAGTGAAAGAGGTTCTTTTGAGATTATAAGTATTAAAAGAATGTGACTGAATTATCATGTCAGGGGATTTCTTTTGGCAGCAGGGTAATTAGAAGAATGAAAAAATAAAACAACTAAGAAACTATTATAATAATTATGGTTTGAAATGATGAAGGCCTAAGTTCTACTGTTCACATAAAATAACCCTATATAAAAAGAAGGAAAGAGATCTATGCAGTTGACTACACAATACAAAATGTTGACTCAAGTTGTCCACCTGAAGACCAGAAACCCTAAAAAAAAATAAAGAACTTGGGACAGGAAGAGCGAGATACTGGGGCCATTGATAGAGGCCTGTGGATGAGGAAAGTACAAGAGTTTGGCAGAGGGATTGAAAACGGGAGGAGGAGTTTCCTAAAAGAGCCTGAGGAGAATTCCTAAAAGAGCCTGAGGAGAATTTACGAGAGCTAGAAGAACCACTAGAACACTGCAGGATCACAGAAGATCTGAAAGGACAGAATTTCACTGTGGGGTGAGTGGTTTATTTATTCATTCATTTAATCATTCTTTTCAACCAAATGTTTATTGGTTACCTACTCTGTGCAAATATCTGGGAGTACAACAAGGAATAAAACAGACAATAAGCAAATGTATAGAAATAAATCTGGCTGTGGAAAATGTCATGAAAGAAAAGTAATGCATAGGAGGAAAAAGAGTAATGGATGTTCTAATTAAGTAGGGAAGTAAGGCAGGCCTCTTGGGTAGGTGACATTTGAGCAGAGACCTAAATGAAGTGATGGAGTGATTCTTGTGACTATGTATTTCAGGAGAGTATTCCAAATTGAGAGAAAAACAAGCATAAAAGCCTTGAGACACTATTATGCTTAAAATATCTGAGATTAATACTAGAGGAAGACCAGTCTGAGTAACAGGAGAATGAGAGGAAATAAGGTCAGAGCAGTACTGAGGGGCAGACCTGTTAGACCTTGTAGTCCAAGAGCTTTACGACCAGTGGCACGGGAAGTCATCGGAGGGAGGAGAGCGAGGCATGACTGAGGACATGATTACAGGCAAATGCAAGGGACATGCTGAGAAACAAATAATCATTTTGGCAACGAGTTTAATGGTAATTTTCCAGAGCTCTTTTTGTAAATCATTATGGCGGAAAGAAACTGAGAGGTTGGATCAGTAGTGAGTGAGACATCTGAAAAATGAGGCCATGAAAGAGAAGAGAGTGGCACATCCTGGTGACTTAAGCGCTAAGCTGGTGGCTCTAGTGTAGAAAATGAAAAGCACAAGGATCTAGGTTCATGACCTGAAATCAGGAGGAATAACCAAAGCAAATAAAGAAATACAAGTGCTTTCTCTCCTCTTCCTTCATCCCTCCTTCCCTCTCTTCTGTAAATGCTTCTTCCTCTTCTCCCCTCCTTCCTCTCTTAAAAAAGTAAAGAAAGAAAAATAAGACTGAGTATGGGAGTTGATTAAGAATAGCAGGATAGAATGAAGGCCTTTTAATTTTTGAAATATTATAGCAATATTTGCCCCAAACACTTAACATTCTCTACTAATTCAAGACTGGCCCCAAGAAGAATAGGAAGGTCTCTGACTTTCTGCATTTCAGTACCTGTTTGTGACAATGCTGTTGCTCCCACTCTCCCAGTCTCCCGGAGCTGATGTTCTTAGGAGCTTGTTTTTACTTGTGTCTAGTGGAACTAGCAGGTTGACCATAAGGTTTGCGAAGTGAATAGCCTGACTAAAGACGGTGCTTTCCTCACGTTGTACCAGCTCCTGCTGAGTTGGTTTGCTCAGAGTAGGCCACAGGCGTAGTTGCTCGGCTGCCAGATCCATTGCTGTCTTCTCCTGATATTGGTTGTTAGGAAGCTTATCCTAATAAAACAAGGCAACACAATTCAAATTCAACACTTCATATGGAAGATGTTTTTAATAAATTCTTCTATTAAATACCTATATCAGCAAAAATAAAAACACATGAACAAACCATAGGAAGAAGAAGAAAATAAAACCTAATCTTTTTTGCCCCTGTATCCAGGACATCTGGTATGGAGCCACATGATAAACCCAAAGGAGCAGTAGCAAGCAAAGCACAGTTGGGTATGCTTCTCAGTGTTAACATCTCATTGCATTTATTTATTTCCAGATTCCATTCCTTTCAAGCTACCATTTATAACAATTTGTTGACCTGAAGTTCCTATAAATGTTCAGATTTGAATGTTCCAGGGGCATTTGTTAATACTTGGATGCTTCTTTTTCTCTTTGGCTCCTTGGAAGAAGGATATAGATTGACCAAAGTCATAAAAAATAGAGCTAGATTTCCTTGTAAATGTGGGAGCCAAACATTATCAACCACAGGGGTATTTAGGTGATCATGAGATTTTTCAGTGGAGTTTCCTTGAAGGCTGGAATTACACAATAACAGTAACCCAAATAGCATAGCATTTTATAGCTTGTGAAGAGCTGATATATCTATAGTCTAACTTGTATCTAACCTGGCACTCAGACATATTTCTTTAGAATAGAGGACATAGAGGCAGTGACATAGGTTTGCTCTACAAATACTTTTGAGATATACCAATGTTAGCATTATAGTTGCTTACGAAACAATCAAAAGCACCCCACCAGCTCAATTATTTCTGGAAAATGATCTCATTCCAACAGTCTTTGGATCTGTTACAAGTTATTTTTAAGCAAGTGCATGTAGTGCTGTGAAAGAAAAATTTGAGTTACTATACACAGAGTGCACAATAATAATTTGGAATACCAGATGTTACAAGTGCTGTTTGCTATCAAAGTTTCTGTTCTTATCATACTCAGTATTACAACAATAAAATGTTTAAAATTACATGAGACATAAAAATATTTGAATACTGTCTTTCAATAATTCTGTGTAGTTCCTGTTAGGTATCTAGGTTCACTTGTCTCACATAATACAAGGCCGATTTTAAATTGAGGATGATGGAAAGGATCAGCAGCAATGTATTAGCCAAATATTTAGAATTAAAAATTACTATTAAAGGAATCAACATTGATAATCAGTCTTTAATGCTGCTATAAGTTCAATTAATGATGACAGTTTCTAACAGTGATCATTTTACTATGCATAAGGCATACTTTGATGTGCTTTACTTGAATCAGATATTAAAATCTTATGATCATATCCATTTTAGTGAGGAAATAAAGCACAGAGAGGCAAGATGAATTGCCAAAGACCAAACAACTAGTGAATGACATTATGCAATTTCAGGAAAAATTAAACTATTCTTTTAAATTAAAAATAGTTATTTAAAAATATTTTATGCTGATAAAATATATAGAAACATATAGACTACTCTCCTAAATGAATAATTAGATTTATTGCTGACACACTACTGAATTTTACATGACTTTTAGAGTCAATTAACTTTAATTTGACACTTCTTCAAAAAGTTAACTGTACAAAGACAACTGAGTAGGTAGTTCAGGTTTGTTCTTTCAGGTTTAACTTCCTCTAATTGTTTCTAGATAATTCTTTTATTAAAATATAATAAAACAAGTCTGGTGTTAAAGAATTAAATTATTATGGAAAAATATGTCAGAAATCAATAGAAGAAAGATGCTACCACAAGCTCCTTAAAGTAAACCCGAAATACACTGGTAGGAAGTAGACAGATTTCTTTTTGCTCTGGGAATGTCTACATGAGGTGTCCTTGAAAAAGGATCTCAGTCCTGCATGTATCTTTCTACTTTTCTTACCTTTTGCTTCAAAAGTGGGGCATGATTGTCTTCCTTGGATGAGAGATATAGGGATCGAACCTGTTCCTGCACTGCATTGTAAAAGGTTGTCTCCCAAAATTGCTGATTTGTCCAGATGGGGTGATCCTGTACACAGGTATAAGCAAACTGGCTGACTCCAGGGGCTAGTTTCTGTGAGACAAGAGTTTTGACAGTTCAGATTACAGAGGCCACAGTTAATCACAGATGTGATCAAAGGGTTTCTTTAAACAGTATCTTAAGGCAGTATAGGCTTAGCAATCAATAATTTACTTTTTTTTTTTTTTAAAGGAAAGGTACAGACAAGAATGGAAGTGAGTAGGCAGGTAGGCTGGAAGAGAAAAGGAAAACATTTTATTTAGTTGTTCATTTTGGTTCCTTCCCTGGCCCTGGGTCTCAAACTTGGGTCCTTGGGATATATGTTTACTATTTCTGGTGGCCTTGTCCACAAGGCTCTCACTGCACACTTAATTTACTCATTTTTAACTGGCAATTATGGGTTTGCTATCAAATCCTTTAAGGTCTTAGTCACTTTATATTAAAATGACATTAAGCAACAGCCAAAAATCAAGATAGCTATATGAATTTGAGATAAAATGAAAAGTACTTAAGACTTGACTGTGTATACAGTAGAGTTGTTAGCTCTTACTATATTTAGGACATACAATAAAATACCTAATGAACATAAAGTTCCAGATAATTCAAAATTTCTTCTACTTGGTTTTAGAATATATTTTTGTGGGGGCACTAACTGAAATGTGAGCTTACAGCTTTGCCTGACACACACAATGAAGGCATATTATGAATTTGGAACTCAGGAAATAGTGCACCCTCCCTTTTGTTCACTGGAGCCTTTTACCTCCCCACCAAGGCTTATTACACTTAACAGAACTGAATAGGAACCTGAGAGCAGAATATAGTCCTGACTCTCTCTTTCAGCAATTTTTTCATTGATGCCGCATATTTACTTTCCTTGGTATGTATCAGTTGTTATCTCTTGTTTCCTGACAAACTAAAAGTAAGTTTGCAAAAACTCCCTAAATCTTTTTGTTTTTTACTTTACTGTAATTTTTTATTGTATGAATTATTCTACACAATAAAATAATTTCCTATATACTGGTTCCCCATTTCTTAGATATATTTCAACACACCATGCCCTCCACCAAATCACCAAGTGTTCTTCCTCATTGTCCAGTGGGTTCCACCACTATTTGCCCCCTGCCCCACACCATTTCTTTTTGGTAACCTCATATCTCTTGCAAATGTTTCAGGGTTGGTTATGTTTTGTCTGTTCCTTTGTTTTGTCTATTCACATTCTACCTATAAGTGAAGTCATCTGGTGTCTTTCTTCTTTTGACTTGTTTCACTTAGCATAATCCCCATTAGTTCGATCCATGTTGATTCGAATGACAGGGTTTCATCTCTTTTGAGGGTTGTGTAGTATTCCATTGTATACATGTATCATATCTTCTTGATCTATTCATCTGATGTTGGGCACTTAAGGTAATTTCCAGTTCTTAGCTATTGTGAATAGGGCTGCAACAAACATGGGGAAACATGCATCTCTGTAAACAGGTGCTTTTGTATCTTTTGGGTAAATGCCCAGAAGTGGAATGATGGGATCATATGGGGTTCCCATCTTCAGTCCTTTGAGGAATCTCCAAATTGTTCTCCGTAGGGGTTGTACCAATTTGCAGTTCCACCAACAGTGCAAGTGTTCCCTTTTCTCCACATCCTCACCAGCATTTGTTGTTTCCAGACTTTTGAATAATAGCTTGTCTTTCAAGTGTAAGGTGATATCTCATTGTTGTTTTAATTCGCATTTCCCATGTGCCTAGTTGGCCATCTGTAAATCCTCTTCAGAAAAGTGCCTAATTCCTCCTCCCATTTTTTGATTGGATTGCCTGTTCTTCTGTTGTTGAGTTGTATGAATTCTTTGTATATTTTAGATATTAAGCCTTTGTTGGACATACTGAATGCAAATATCTTTTTCCCAGTTAATAGGTTTCCTTTTGGTTTTGGTGATATTTTCTTTTGTTGTGAAGAAGCTCCTTAGTTTGATGTAATCCTAGTTGTTTGTTTTTCTTTTTCTTTCCCTTGATGGTGGAGTTGAGTCCCTGAAGCCTTCTCTATAACTGATGTCATGGAAAATCTTTCCTATGTTGACATCTAAGAGCTTTATGGTTTCTGGTCCTATGTCCAAGTCTCTAATCCATTCTAAGTTAATGTTTGTGAATGGTGTTAGAGAGCGGTCTAGCTTCATTCTTTTGTATGCAGCTGTCTAGTTTTCCCAACACTATTTGTTGAAGAGACGTTCCTTTTTCCATCGAATACTTTTGACTCCTTTGCCGTAGATTAACTGACTGTATGTGAGTGGGTCAATTTCTGGTGATTCAGTTCTATTACACTGATCTGTGCCTCTGTTATTATTCCAGTACTATACCTTTTTGATCCCTATAGCTTTGTAGTATAGTTCAAAGTCTGAAAGTGTAATCCCTCCAGATTCGTTCTTTTTTCTAATGATTGCTTTGGCTATTCGGGGTTTTTAGTTCCATACAAATTTTAAGATTTTTTTGTTCTATTTCTTGGAAATAAGCCCGTAGGATTTTAATGAGGATTGCATTAAACCTATATATTGCTATGGGTAAGATGGCCATTTTAATGATATTGATTTTTCCCAGTCATGAGCAGGGGAAGGTTTTCCATTTCTTTGTGTCCTCCTCTATTTCTTTTAAGAAGGACTTGTAGTTTACATTGTATAGATCTTTTACTTCCTTTGTTAAGTATATGCCCAGGTATTCCATTCGTTTAACTTCTATTTTAAATGGTGTGATTTCGTGATTTTGTTTTCTTCTAGTGTGTTGTTTGTTTATAAAAATACAATAGATTTTTGTGCATTGATTTTGTAGCCTGCCACTTTATGTATTCATTGATGAGTTCTAGAAGTTTTTTGATAGTTTTTGGGTTTTTCACTATACATAAAATCATGTCATCCACAAATGAGTTTTACTTCCTCTTTTCCAATTTGAATTCCTTTTATATCTTTTTCTTGCCTAATTGCTCTGGCTACGACCTCCAGTACAATATTGAATAGCAGCAGTGAGAGTGGACAACCTTTCCTTGTTCCTAAGAGGAAATGCTTTCAATTTTTTGCCATTGACTATGATGTTGGCTGTGGGTTTTTCATATATGGCCTTTATTATGTTGAGGTATGAACCTTCTAGTCCCATTTTAAGGAGTTTTTATCATAAATGGGTGTTGTCTCTTGTCAAAAGCTTTTTCTGCACCTATTGATATGATCGTGTGGATTTTTCCCTTTGCTCTTTTTGATATGGTATATGACATTAATAGATTTGTGTATGTTGAACCATCCTTGCATCCTTGGGATGAATCCCACTTGGTCATGATGGATGATCTTTTTGATGCATTGTTGAATTTGGTTTGCTAATATTTTGTTGAGAATTTTTGTATCTATGTTCATGAGTGGTATTGGTGTGTAATTTTCTTTCTTGGTGACATCTCTGTCAACTTTTGGTATCAGTGTAATGTTAGCATCATAAAAAGTGTTTGGGAGAGTTCTCTATTCTTCATTATTTTGGAAGTGCTTTGAGAAAAATAGGTGGTAATTCTTCTCTGAAGGTTTGGTAGAACTCATTGGAGAAGCCATCTGGTGCTGGCTTTTTATTTTTGGGGAGTCCCTTGATTACTTCTTCAATTTCTTTGCTTGTGATTATTCTGTTCAAGTTTTCCAATTCTGGGTTCAGTCTTGGTAGACTATGCTTTTCTAGAAATCTGTCCATGTCCTGAAGGTTGTCCATTTTGGTGGTGTAGAGCTGTTCACAGTAGTCCCTTATGATGTTTTGAATTTCTGTGGTATCTGTTGTAACTTCTCCCCTTTCATTTATTATTCTACTTATGAGAGTTTTCTCCCCGCTTTTTTTCGAGGCTAGCCAATGGCTTGTCAATTTTGTTTATTTTTTCAAAGTACCAACTTTTGGTTTCATTGATCTTCGGATTGTCTTTTTGTTTTCTGTTTCTATTCAAATTTTAATTATTTATTTTCTTCTGCTGATTTTTGACTGTAATTTTTCTCTAGTTGTTTTACATGTAGAGTTAGGTTGTTTATTTGTGATTTTTCTTGTTTCTTGAGATAGGCCTGGATTGCAATGAACTTTTCCCTAAGTACCGCTTTTGCTACATCCCACAGATTCTGGTAGCTTGTGTCCTCATTCTCATTTGTCTCTAAGTATTTTTTAAGTTCCTCCCTGATTTCCTCTTTTACCCAAGAGTCCTTCAGGAGCATACTGTTGAGTTTCCAATTAGTTTGGGGTCTTCCAGCTTTCTTTTTGTGGTTGATTTCCAGTTTTAGGCCATTGTGGTCAGAGAAGATGCTTGGTATGACTTTAATCTTTGTAAATTTGTTGAGAGATGTCCCAGCATATTATCTATCCTTGAGAATGTTCCATGAGTGCTTGAGAAGAAAGTAAAATCTGTAGTCGTTGGGTGAAGTGATTGGTATATGTCTATGAGATCTACCTGTTCCAGATGGTCATTTAAAGTGGCTGTTTTCCTGTTAAGTTTCTGCTTGGTTTATCGGTCCATTTTTGTAAGTGGGGTATTGAAGTCCCTTACTATTATTGTGTTGCTGTCAGTGCTCTCTTCCGGTCTAATAATGCTTGATATATTTTGATGCTCCTTCATTTGGTGCATATATGTTAATAAGCATTATGTCTTCCTGCTAGATTGAGCCTTTAATCATTATATAGAGTCCATCTCTATCTTTGGTTATGATTTTTAGATGGAAGTCTGTTTTATCTGATATCAGTATAGCTGTTCCTGTTCTTTTAAGGTTGTCATTTGACTATAGGATTGTCTTCCAGCCATTGACTTTGAGTCTTTATCTTTTGGAAGAAGGTGGGTTTCCTGAATGCAGCAGAAGGTTGGGTTATGCTTTTTAATTCATTCAGCTACTCTGTATCATGAGGGATTGGTGAGTTCAGTCCATTAATGTTTAGGGTGATTATTGACATATAGCTGCTTAGTGTCATTTTGTAATTTGTCTTTTGTATGTTGCTCCAGATGAGAACTTTGTTCTCTTTCTCTTTTTAGGTTGGATGGGTGCAGTTATATTTTGACTGATTTTGCCTTTTGTTTTCTTCTTCGTTTTCTCTCTGGGGATATATTTTGAGGTTACCCTGAAGTTAGCATTCACAGTTCTATGTTTACTACCTACTACCTAATTTTATTTGAAAGCGTATTAGTCTTCCATTCATTCTAACTATCCATATTTTTGTTCCCTTCTCTTCTTCCCTATTTTTAATATTTGCTGTCTTACTGTTTTCTGTGTGGTTTATTTATGCTTTATCGAGTATCCTTTAATATTTTTTTGCAAAGCTGGTTTTGTGGTAATGCAGTCCTTTAACTTTTGCGGGTCAGAAAGGTTTTTATTATTCCTTTAATTATGAATTAAAATCTTGCCAGATATAATATCCTAGGTTGAAAATCCTTTTCTTTCTGCACTTCGAATATATTATGCCATTCCCTTCTGGCCTGTAGAGTTTCATTTGAAAAGTTCACTGACAATAGTATGGGGGTTCCTCTGTATATGACACATTTTTCTCTGGCTGCTTTTAATAGTCTTTATCTTGTATTTTTGACATTTTTATGATGATGTGTCTAGGTGTATTTCTGTTTGGGTTTCTTTTATTAGGAACTCTTTGAGCTTCCTGGCTCTGGAGGCTTGCTTCATTCTTCAAATTTATTATTTCTTCAAATATGGTTTCTTCCCCTTTTCTCTCTTTTCCTCTGGGGCCCCTATGAAATGTTGTTCCTTTTGGTTTTATCCCAGAGGTCTTGAATGCTGTCTTCGATTCTCCAAAATTTTTTTTATCTCTTTGCTGGTTTGCTTGAATTCCTCTGTCCTATCTTCCAGAGCACTGATTCTATTGGAAGCTTTATCCATCCTATTGTTGAGTCCCTCTACTGAGTTCTTTAATTCAACCATCTTGTCTCTTACCTGTTTGATGTCTTGTTTTAATTCTTCTCTTTGCCTCCTGTCATTCTGGTTTATTGCCTCTACTGATTTCTGGATTCCCATGAGTATGTTAATCACCATTATCCTAACTTCCTCATTAGGTAGTTTATATACATCTGCTGTATTCAGATTTTCCCCTGGGTTTCTGATTTCACGTATATTTCTCTGTGCCTTTGCTCTAATTGGCATTCTGTTAATATTTCTGAGGGTTCAGTTTCCATGATGTTGGGTAGATCTGACTTGCTCAGGATTGGCAATCAGGTTGCAGTTTCGCCTCTACCCATACAGTGGTGCTAGTGGGTAGCATTGAGGCTTGGGACTGCCTTCTCACTGTATTCCAGTGGGTGGGGTACCTGATGGATGCGATTCCCGCCCAGTGGACCCCAGGCTCTGGTGTGAAATGGTTCTGGGAGGCGTTTGAGCTCTTTGGCTGATTTCCACTTATGGGTGCTCTCAGCAAAATTTCTCCGCGTGGGCTCTAGCTCAGCTCCTGGTGCGCTGGCTTTCTTTTCACCCCCTCCCAAGTCGGCTCTTTGTGGCTCTCTGTCTGAGCCCCACTGGGTCTGCCTCTCGATGCCCTTGCTCTTAACATGGGCAGGGCTATTGCGCTGATTGGCAGGTGTGTTTTTAAGACCAGCAGAGGGCAACAACACCTTATTCTGCCTAGACTTGAGATGGAAAATATAAAAATGGAGCTTTGCTGTATAGGGGATAGGAAGTGGGTGGTAAGGTGAATACTGTATGTCCTCATTGTACATTTGAGAGCTCTAATAAAGAAAATGAACTTGCCCAAGGTCACACAGAAAGACAGGCAGAAGAGAAGGAAAAGAAATGTTTTTTTCATTATTCTATAAGATGAAATACTAAAATATCATTATCTAGGGAAAGATACAATGAGATAGTTTAGGACTTTAAATTCAGTATGTCCTGTGATAGTAGAAGTAGTTTCAATAAACAAAGAAAATAAGCACCTGTAGACAAAATCATCTCTGATTCTAATTACTTCTTTGGCTTAAAGAAAAATGTTCCTAAGATGTTATCTCAAACTGATCCATTTGCCAGATTTGGGATCTTTTATTCTGAACAAAGATGAGACTCAATACACACAGAAGGTATGAAGGTGATAGTGGTGATGGCACGGGATGTTGTTGTAAAATGACATCTCTCCCTTCAATTCTGGCAACAATATTTACAGCCATAATTTTTATAACTGTCCTAAAGAAACAAATGATGTTTAGCATATAATTTTATGAGATGTTTAAGAATGTGTTGACTTCCTTTCTTATCTAGAAAAAATAGCCCTGACAGTACTAGATTAAGCATTCAAAGGAAACTCAGCATGAGACAGGATATGGAGAGTAAGTTTACCAGGCTCACTAGCCAGCAGGCCAGATTAAGATACACATAAATGGACACATAACATTTCAGAGGTGGGTTGGTCAAGAGAAAGGTTAAGATGTCAGTATGAGGGGCCTAAGGCTTGTGTGTCTAGACATATTTGCTCTCCAGGCCCAAGGCTCTGAACAGGGAGCACAAAGGAAAGCCAGATTTTAGGAAGGAAAGCTAGCTGCCAGGACTGATTCCATAAATACGTAATGATCTTAAAGAATAATTCCGAATATAAAAACCCACTATGTAAATTGATGGGTATTTCCTACCCAGTTCTAGACCCCGGAATACAAGTGTACCTCACTGTGAGTTCAGGATGCTGCCAGCCAGTCCTTTTATGATTTTACACTGGCTTTCCCAAGTCCATGTATTTCATTACTTTAAGAATTAATTTCAGAGTATTTCTGATGAACCTTGGAAATGGTTAGCCTTGAGAGATAAATGAAAAGACAGGAAAAGGAAAAGTGTATATCTAAAACCTGTCTAAATAAAATCTTTACCAAATTTGTTTTGGACATTTTTTTAAACAAAGAGTATACTATGTTATACATTTAGTTGAAACTGTGTACCTCTCTTGATCCTATTTCTCTCCTATTCTAGAGTTAACAATGATCCTGAAATAGGTATTTTTCACCTTTGCTTATGCTTTGATACCTGTATATAAACATAAAGGATATAAAGAATTATATTGCAGATTTTATCTATTAAGATCATTTTCAAAGTATACAATTTATATTTCATTGATTTATATATTCAACTAAACTATGTAATTAATTAGGACAAAACACAGCTGACCCTTCCTTTGTAAACATATAATTCAGCAGGAAAAGACAGAGTAGTGTAGAAATAAGGAATATTTAGGATACTGTGTTTATTAATTAGAGGGATTTACAGAATGGTGGGTAATCCAACTGAAAGGAGATTGTAACCATCTATGATTGCTTTTCCTCTTCTACCACCTGATAATCTATGACTAAACTGTGCAAGTAACCTCAAATTCATAATTATTTAAACCTCTTCCATGCACATAATTCCTTCATGAAAGGCATATTCATTTATCAGCATTGCCCAGTATTCATTTTATATGTCATTATCCATAGATGGAACAACAAGCTGAAATCCTTAAATCACTTATCTTTCTAATGGTTCTTTGTTTTAAGTTGCTTAGTAAATATTGAGAGATTAGAGGATAAATCACTTTCTTTCCTTTATGGTTCACAACTTAGTAGAAGTTAAATCCAAGTTTGTTGTCAAGTCCTTTGGCTAGGTTTGGTATTCTTAAAAACACAAGACACAGATGTGCCCTGGTGGAGTGGTGGTTTGATCAGTCACCTTCAGCAGAGAGTGCAGTTCACATGCATCATCCCAGGGATCCAGGTTTGCATCCCAGGGCCAGGGAGAGTAGCCAAGATGAACAATTTTATAAAATAAATGGAGCGCTTCTTCCTCCTCACTCTTTTTGCCTGCCTGCACCTTTTCTTAAACAAAACAAAACAAAAAAACAAGACAGGGCACACCCTGGTGGAATAGTGGTTAGGTCAGTAGCCTCTGGAGGAACATAGTTTAGGTACATCCCAAGGACTTGGGCTCGAATCCCACTTGGGGTGGCGTGTGGGGTCAACCAATGTGAACAACAAAATAAAAATAAAATAAAAATGCTTCTTTTTCCTCTCTTTTCCTGTCTGCTTATTTGCCTTCACTCCTGCCTGCACCTTTCCTTAAAACAAAACAGAACAAAACAAAAAAACCCAGAAAACAAAAACAACACAGGATCCAAATTCTTTTTTTTTTTTTTTTTGCAGATTTTTAAATTTTATATGAATGGTATTATTGTGCCTTATTCATCAACTTGGTGTTTCATACATTATGCTGCTAGACTTATTCAGGTAAGGAACAATAATTATTGCAACTAACCAGTACTGAGCTCTATGTATATTTATCAACTTAGTCCTTAAAGTAATTGTATGATCCACTGAATAAGTACTATTATGCCCACTGTTTTAAGTATGAAGAAACTAAGAAACAGAGAAGTCATTTATGAAAGAAAATATTGCCAGGAAGTAGTAGAACTAGAGCTGGGATTCAAATCCAGGAAGGTTAGCTACAGAATGTAGTTTTTAAATCATTGCACAATTTAACTAGCGTAACACAAAATTCCATTGTACGAATATATAACATCTCCTTGCTCCTATTAATGGACATTTGTGTTGTTTCCAACTTTTTGCTATTAAAAACAATGGTACATGTCACAGACAACTTTGATCTTTGTTTTCAGTACCATTTAATAGTGCCTGGAAGCACTTGAGAGGAGCTTAAGAAATACGATAATTCCCATTGTTATCTGTAACAATAAATAATTTTTTGTTCTTTGGCTATTTTTCCAATGAAAAATTATTTCCTGGAGATATTTTGCAAATCCATTATTAAAAAAATTAACAATAACTTTTTACTATCAAATATTTACTCAGTTTCAAATTTTAATTATCAAATGTTAAAAAGTTTTTTTCCTGTGTTTTTGTTTATTTTTATAATCAGTTTGTTTTGACTCAGTAAGGCTCCAACTAAGGTTCATATATTTTCATCAGTTTAGATACCTCTGAGGTCAGTTTTAATCTATTTATTCCTTTTCCTTCTCTCTCTCTCAAAGGTGTGGGCAAGAATGAAGTCAGGCAGAAGCAGGCAGGCAGGAAGAGAGAGGAGGAAGCATTTATTTTGCTTAGTTGTTCATCTTGGCAGCTCCTGCCAGCCTTGGGCTTCAGGATGTTTACGAACTATATCCAACTGCTACTCTACCAGGGTGCACCTCCTTTTCTTTCTTTCTCTCTCCCTTTTACCATCACCCTTTCTCTTTCTTTGCTTCTCCACTTTCAATCTATTTGTTGAAGAAATTGGATAATTTATCTAGTAGTTTCTGTAAGTCTGGTGGTTGCTGACTGCATTCTAGTAGTGTCATGTGACACTTTCTTTAATCCTTTGTATTTTCTGCAAATTGGTCATTGGACCTAGAGGCCTGACCAAATTCAGGATTGATTGTTTGGCAAGAATACTTCATGGGGTGCTCTCTGGTGGCCTATCATATAAGGACACTGGATATAGTCCACATACATCCCAAGGACCTGGGTTTGGGACCTGGTCCTCGGGTGACTAACCAAGATGAACAACTAAATAAAGTGCTTCTTCCTCCTCTCTCTTCCTGCCTCCCTGCCTGCCTGCTCCTTTCCTTAAACAACAACAACAAACTTCTTGGGTGGTATTAGCATAAGAGGTTCATATGGTGTCTCCTTTTTTGATATTAAAAGTCATTGACGGTCAATGCTTAGAGAAACTTCCCCTCATTAACTGTTTGGTAACTCAAACACGTAGTCTGTATTAGGAATTAAGATAAATATATGATTCTATCCCTTTTGTTTATCAGCTTCCAAAATAACAAGTTGTTTTTCTACTACCCATTATACATCACCAATTAGTTTTTATTTTTTAAATTTATACATATTTTATAAACATATGGTTTTTTTAAACAAATTTGATTTAACCATTTTTAAACCTTTTTATGAAAAAACAAATACTGTGTTTACTGGAAGTTTGTGTTTTTCATTAATTCAATATGGAGCATTATGGAATCTCCTACTACAAAGTACCTATAACCTATATGAGAGACAAGTGCTCCACAGTGCTGATCAACCTAATAATGTTTTTTATAACAGCATGTAAACTGGGAGGGTAAAGGGTCTGACAGGGAGAACAGAATCATTAAAAAAGGCTAGTGTGAAAAGAGAAATAGATGAAAGGCATCAGTGGGTCCTGCACAGGGAATAAAGGAATTTGGTGAGTTTTAGCTCTCACGATGTGTACTTGCAAATGGTCCAAAGGTGTAACAAAAAAATCTACTATGACATCTTTAATAACTATACCCTCTCCAAAGTTAGCGATTTAATGTCTAACTACAGAGAAGAAAGGTTAGACAAATGATGTATATTACTAACACAAAAGAATATTATGCTACCATTAAAGTGGTTAATATAAGTATTTACTAATAAAATGCTTATATTTCAGAAAATGAGTCAAATATGCTATGATTGTGTTACAGAAAATTCAAAATAAAAACGAAGTATAGATAACATGGAAATTAGGTGTATTATCTTGGCAAGCTTTGGTTAATATTAAAATTCTTTAAAAGTTTACTTTATAAAAGGAGAAACAAAATGAGTGAACAAAACAACAAAATTCTTTCAGAAATTTCATACCACTTGATTTCAAGACTTAGTATAATGATATGGCACTTAAGACTAAAGTTAAGACAGATCGAAGCAGAGTGCAGAGATAGACCCCCACGTAAAGGGACAGTTCATTTTTTGATAAAGGTACAAAGGCAACTAGAAGAGAAAGGATACTAATTGCAAGAAACGGTGTCAGAACGATTGGATATTTGATCATACCTAGTACCATATAAAATATTAATAACTCAAAGAAATTATAGATTAAACATTTTACTCTACAAATGTATAGTGTATATTATACCTAATACTATAAAACTTCTAGAAGAAAAGATAGTAAAAAAAAGTTTTGTGATCTTGGGCTAGATAATGACTTTTTAGATTGAATACCAAAAATAAATTCCCCCCAATATAAACTGATAAATAAGCCTTCGTCAAAATAAATTTCTGTGTTCTGAAAAACTTTTAAGAGAATGAAAAGTCCCAGATCATGAGAAAACATTTGCAAATCACTGATCTACTGATGTGCTTATATAAGAATATGCAAAGAGCTCTCAAAATTCAACAGTAAGAAGATAACTCCAGTTTAAAAAGATGGGCTACACAGCTGAACAAAGACATTATCAAAGATGATATATGAATGGCCAATAAACATAAACATACTCAACATTACTAGTTATTAGGGAAATGCTACATAGTCATAAGATAGTACCAAATATCTATTAGAATGGTTAAAATTAAAGGCACCAATATTAGTATGTGGAGAAACAGAAACTGTTAAATTCTGCTGGAAGGAATACAAAATGGTAGTATTTTGGAAAAAAGTTTGGTCATTTCTTAAAAAGTTACACACGCCTACCATATAAACCAGCCACTCCATTTTTAGTTATTTACTCATGAAAAAACAAAATACATATCCATACAACTATTCATAGTAACTATTTGTAAGAATTCAAATCTTTAAACAACTCAAATGTTTACCAACAAGTTAATACAAATTGTGGTATATAGCTATCTGGACGTTTCAGTCAATTACAGACCACATCTATGATGGTGATTCCAATGACTATGTCATATAGCCTAAGAGTGAGGTAGGCTATAGTATCTAAGTTTGTATAATTACACTTTATGATGTTTGCACAAAGACAATATCACTCAATGACATATTTCTCAAAATGTGTCCCCTTATTTAGTGACATATGACTATATTTATACAGTGGAGTATTACTTAGCAGTAAAAAGGATGAACTATTTAATACACGTAGCAACATGGATAAATCTCAAAATAATTTTGCTGAGTAAAGAAGTCAGACAAAAAAGATCACATACTATGTAACTTTACATACATGCAAATTCTGCAATGATATAGCAGTTTCCTGGGGATGGGAAAAGAGGTGGAATGGAATACAGAAATTACAATGGAGTGCAAGGGATCTTCAGAGAGTGATGGATATGTTCACTACATTGATTGTAGTGATGGTTCTACTTGTCACATTAAATTGTACAGTTTAAATATGTACATTTTATATGTAAATTGTATCTTAATAAAGCTACTAAAAACTTTGTAAATGTACTTATGTTTTATACATTTCACTTTATGTAAAATTTACCTCAAAAATGTAAACTGTAGTTACTATTCTAATAAACTTCAGTAAATGATATGTATCTAAAAATTCTAGAATTATATGCTGATTACAATTTGCTTTGAAATACATAAAAATAAGATGAACTGACGGATGAATAGATATGTATAAAGAAAGAATAGAAAAAATGTTAATGCTAGACATTAGACGGTAGGTTTATGGACATTCACTGTAAAATTTTTCAACCTTTTTATATGTTTGACATTTTTCATAGTAAATTATAGGGGGAAAATTAAATTAGTCTAGGAGTTAGTATCCAACTAGTAGAAGTTCTAGAAAGAGAAACATTAAGTTGAGGGGATAAAATTATCAAAAAAATAATTACTTTAATATCTTCCAGAACCAAAAGCAAGTATTTTCAAATTGAAAAACTTATCTCATGCCTAGAACAATGAATGAAAAAGAACCACATTAAGGAATTATCATTATGAACACTTAATCCTTAAAGGATTAGAAATCAGAATAGCATTGGACTTTTTAATAGGTGGATGATTGTGCTTATTTTACCATATTTATCATGGCAGAAAGGACGTCTTAAAATAAGACCTTCAACTTATGTGAAGTTGAAATAAAATATTTAAGGTTTTAATCCTACGTTAATTGGAAAAAAATAGATCAGGATATTGCAGTTTGCTGGGTTATTGAAATGTTTTGATTTTACCTTAATCGCCTATGTGTTTATATCTATCATTAGGATATATTTCAACAAAGCTATCTATTAACTAAAATCACAAGGGGTCATTCCCTAGGCTTTACTACTCTTAAGTAGGTGATTTATATAGTCTCTATTTGTTCACTAGTATGTGTGAAATTCCTTTTAGAGCAAAGGCAATCTTCTCAGTAACTTGATCTAAAAAGTAAGAGTTGCAAACTCATAATGAGGCAATGGTATAAGGTGGGGGATAGAAAAGGCACTGACAAATACTAGTTCCAATGCCCAAGACCTATTCACTTAGCAGATTCCATAGTGTGACAAATACAAAGAGACAAAGCATTTACCCCAAATAGCACATTCTAAAGTAACTCTTATTCTTCTGATGATGGATATGAACACTGCTACTAGAAAAAAATGTAGACAAGCGGCTCTAAAAATAGCTGTGGTGATCCTAGTGAACCTAGGATTCCACTTTATCTGAGATGATAATGAAAACTGCCTTTGTAGGACATAGTCTTTTCAGTGAGCAAAGGTAATAGAAGCAATTTTTGCAGTGCACCGCAAGTCTAAAGACAGATGGATTAGTAAAGTGTAAAATATGACACTGGATTTGGCAATAATTTCTTAGCTATAAAATGAAAGGCAAAGGTAACAAAAAATAGACAGTGAACCCTATGAACATTAAAAATTTTGTGCATTGAGTAAAAAGTACAGTCAGCAAATGAGAGAAAATACTCGTGAGCCGCAGATTTGATAAGGGATTCATATCCAGAACAGAGAGAACTCCTAAAACTCAACAGCAGCAGCAACAATAGCAACCACAACAAAACGATCCAATTCAAAGGCTTAAAAAAGACCTTTCTCCAAAGAAGGTATATGGATGGCTAATAAACACATGAAAAAATGTTCAACATCACTAATGATTAGAGAAATGCAAATATCAAAAGTACAATGAGATAGTACCTCACACCCACTAGGATGGCTACTACCAAAAATCCAGACAAGTGTCAGTAAGAATACGTAGAAAAAGTAATCCAAGTGCACACTTGGTCAGTGTAAAATGGTACAAATGTTGTGGGAAACCATATAGTGGTTCCTCAGAAAATTAAAGCTAGAACGATCAATGATCCAGCAATTCTACTTCAAAAAAATTGAAAGAATATCAAACAGAATCCGAACACTCATGTTCATAGTAGCAATACTCACAAAAACTAAAATGAAGAAGCAACCCAAGTGTCCCATCAAGTAATGAGTTATATATATATATATATATATATATATATATATATATATATATAGAATGGAGTGTTATTCAGCCTTAAAAAGGAAGGAAATTGACACATGATACAATATGGATGAACCTTAAAGACATGATAAGTGAAATAAGCCACACAGTCACTTATATAAGATTCTGAGAATAGTCAAATTCATAAAGTATAAGATAGTTGCTCGGAACTGTGGGTAGAGGAGAATAAGGAATTATTGTTTAATAGGTATAATGCTTAAATTTTACAAGATGAAAAAGAGTTATGGATGTTCAACAACGTGAATGCATTTAACACCACTGAACTATAAACACTTAGGAACGGTTAAGATGGTAAGTTTTGTTTTGTGTATTTTACTACAATAATAAAAAAAAAGAAGTTAGCTCACAGTTATGAATGACGGTTATAGTCACTGACAGTGTCTAATAACCCAGAATTCACACTATGGAAGCAAGGGGAGGTCTGCCCCATGAAGGTGGGAAGATTTAAGAAGCAAAGCATACAGTACCTGGCACTTAATATATAACTCCTTGAAAAGTTTTTGAGAGAATATTCTCAGATGAGTCACTTAAAATTCTAGCTTAAATTCATTATGACAAAAACATCTTCTTGCCTTGGATATATAACTGATCAGTTCACTCTATTTTTAAAAAATTTATTGAGGCAAATTTGATTTACAAAATAAGCCCATATATGAAGGTTTGCTATTCCTCAAATATATGACAACACACTGAACCCACCACCCAGTTACCAAAATTCCTTCATCACTGCCCATAGGACTCATCACTATTTGCTGCTGTTCCTCAACCCCTTCCCCACTGACAACCTCAGTTCTACTGTCAATGCCTAGGGGTTGGAGACCAAATTACTTTTGAAAAGAAAAACTTAGTATTAAACATTGACCACATATAGTGGGGAACAAAATATATTTCTTTCCCTTGCCCAATGGCCGAGGGCCTTGAACCCAGGTCCACAGTTTTCATAGTTGGCTCATTAGCCACCAGAGCACTGGGAGGGGAAAACATACTTCCTGAAACATACTAATTTTTGAGTAAAATAGCTCTTCTTCAACTTTTCTTCTTTCTTTTAGAAAGATTCATTAAAATTATGCCTCTAGAATGAGGAAAAAGCTGTTGATTTGGTAGTCATTTCCAATGAAGAATTATCTATTTATTACAGACTGGGTCAAGTTATCCGAGTGTTTTCATGGGTAAGCCCACAACTATTCCTAAAATTCTAGAAAATAAGTAAAGAACAGTAATTATCTGACCAAAAATCACCAAGACAGGTTCAGGGCTAAGAATAAATAGCTGTAAAACTATTAAATTGTTCCGGATGATACATTTTTCATGCTCCATAAAATCATTTCCCACTTCTAAGGACTTTAGGAGCACTACAAAATCCACCTTCCCAACCCCCAGTCTCTCTGTCCATTTATTAATATCTAGAATTTACTACTATATTGATTCCTTGAGTGGAAAGGCCAGTTCCTACTAAAAAGCCAATATTGCTGCAGGTTTAGGGATACCTTTACTCAGTTGCCTACAACTGAATATGAAAGAAGGCTTGGAGATTAAGTTTTTATAACAGGGTAGAAAAAAGTAATCAGGAAACCGGAAATTGAACAAGAAAAAGTAAGAAGACCAATCAATGAAGCTGGAAAAGCATGCAGAAGAACGTTGAGGAAACCACATATTAACCTCTCTGGGTAGTACAGTGTGAATCCTCAGAATATACTGAAAAAATTTAAAATTCATGGAGAGGTAGAAGGAATTAAAATCCAACTTACATAAGCAGGATTTTCTGCCTGTCATCAAACACTATCAGAAGTATGCACATCTGCTAGTGGGAGCACAAATGTGAAGGTTTACAGGCACACATACACAAACAGTTAACACTTGCTAAATTTAAATTACTTATTTGAAGAACAGAATCATTAGGTCAGAAGAAACCTCAAAGACAGTTTAAAATTTCTCATTGCACAGGGGGATGCTGAGACACACAGAAGCGAAGTGACATAACCAAGATCTCACAGCTAGTTAGAGCAATATTGAAACCAGAAAATGATGTTTTATAAGGTACTCTCCCTCTTATTATTCTCGCCCTCCTACTCCCTACCCTCCCCACCATGAACCCAAGTCCTTGGGCTTTACATGCACTGTATCCCAGCTTTGGATTTAACACCAGATCCATCAGAGGGTGCCTGAAGGAATTACGGTTCAATGAGGTCATAAGGGTGGGGCCCTGATCAAGTAGGATTTATGTCCTTAAAGGAAGAGAAATCTACTTGTTGCCCCACCCTCCCCTCTTTATAACAGTGTATACATCAAGGAAAGGCCATGTGAGGACAGATCAAGAAGATGGCTACAAGCCAGAGTGTCCTTAACTAGAAATAGAATTGGATTTGTAGCTTCCAGAACTGTGAGAAGATGAATGTCTAATGTTTAAGTCACCCAGTAAATGATACTTCGTTATGGCAGTCTTATTAGACTAAGATACTTCTATAGAAAGGGAATTATGCTCAGTGAGATAAGTCAAAAGAAAAAAAGACATTGTATGATTTCACTCATATGTGTTATACAGAGAAACCAAGCAAACAAATGAATCACACAAAAGTACACTTTTAGTTAATAAAACCAAACGAGTGGTTATCACAAGGGAAGGGAGTTGTGGGAAAATTAGGTCGAGGGGATCTATTGTATGGTGAAGAAAACTGAAGAAATGGAATGGTGAACTTAATATATTACATACAGATGAACTTCTTTCAGAATTATACAAGACAGAATAGCTTTTGACCAATTTTAGTTGGTAATGTGGTAAATTATAATAGCAATAAAAGTATAAGTTTTGCATTACAATAAAATGATCAAGACAGAGGATTTTTGGTAAGTAACAATCTATTATTTTATAGTGAAATATCATATAAAAAAATTTCTATATTGTTCCTATTTTTAAATGCTCATTAAGATAATATTTATTAAAAGGCCAACAATTTATTAGGTTTTAAAAACCAAGTGTTAACTATTAATCTATAAAGAATAAATAACAAGAATTTTATGTACATATAGTCCTTCATAATAGCCCTTGAGAACAGAGACCATTTCTAATACAATCTGGCATCAAATCAAATGTCTGATTAAAGTATCTAAATATGGGTACTAGAGATACACAGAATGCTTGTTGAATTCTAAAAGGGTTAATTACATCTTTTCCAGGAATTTGCTTCTAACACTACAATTTTTATTCAAATTTTATTAGCTGGAGATGTCACCCAAGAGTGTAATAAAACTTTAATTAATCACAGTTATTACAGATAGTTCTCTCTGACTTCTTCCTGGTAATCCCTTGCCATCAATACTGAAACACTCCCAAGACTGAGGATTCTCTCTGGTTTCATTTCCCCAATACTTAAATCTCCCTCTGAAAGTAGTCTCTCTATTTTTATGCTTCTCACATCATGTGAAAATCTATCTGTGACAAATAGGGACAACTGTAAAGCTGCAGAAATTGAAAACAGATTTCCTAAGTTAGGTACAAAGTGTTTCCCTTTGGACATAAAGGGAATTTGCTGAGTCACTGAGTCAAGTATTTCTAGCTTCACGTAATTTAGTTTCTGCTGTAATAACTTCTGTAATTCAGCAGCTCCTCCGCAAGTCTAGATCAAATCTACGACTTCTCAAAAATGCTAATGCTGCTGATTCACAAGGAAACAGTACTATCTAAGCAAAATTAAGCTAGAAGAATAATCTATAAAGTGTTCTTTAGGGACAAATTGTTAATAAAAATCTTTGCTTTTGCTACCCAGAGTCATAAGTTTTTCATTTTTCAAATAAAAAATGCTTGAAGCTATATAACTCACCGAATTTTCTAATGCCTTGTCCTTAGACCTTTTCTCTATTCTACCACACAAAAATCACAACCAGAAGAATCTAAAGGCTACAAGTTATAAAGATGGCATCCTACTAAGCAGCATCTAGCTGATGTGATTTGTTTAGAGATTAAAATAAAATTAAGCCAACATTTAAAGCTAAATTTCCAGTTTTTCTTGGAAAACTGATTTCTGTAAAGTGACTGCCCTCCTTAGTTGTGCTCTTTTGATTTGTTTAACTCATTTGCATTATTTGTGGGTATTCGGTTTTGCCAAAATCAAACGATACTATAGGTGAGGCTCCATTTGGACATGTTCCCTAAGTACGCTAATGAACACTTGTTTGCTATACTAGTCTAGTGAGTGGCCTCTGTTTATCCAAACTCAATCCTCATGAACATCTTTCTAAACTGCTCTAAGTTTCTGAGACACAATCACATCAATACCCTCCTCAAAAGTATGCTTTGCATGCTTCTTAGTAACTAGAGAATAATAATAGTCTAAACTCCTTCGCATGACATTCTAGGCATTCTGTGATGATTCCAAATTACTTTTCCCGTCATATTTTCCACATCTAAGGACTAAGTAGATTGACACCATCCTAAAAGGAAGAGGACCTGTTCTGAAGTACTGCCGTTTTCCATGACTTATGTAACAGGAAGTATGACTTTCAAATTTAGGTAGGAGAAGGAATGGAAACTAATTGATTTACATCCATCCTTTGAGATGTGTTAATCCTTTTACTGACTTTGGCAAGTGCTCACCATAAAAACAAACAAACAAAAACGTGGGGTCAGTGGTGTTTTAATGTTATATACACTCAATCATAAAGATACTGATGTTCCTTTGTCTTTGACATTGTAATGAGAATTCCTAGGTGGGCTCTGGTGGCTCAGGCACTAAGCCAGCAGCTAGGACCTGAACTACATAAAGTCCAAGGACCTTGTTCCTGGTTCATGGTCTGGGACTGGAGTGGGATTGGAGGTACAACCAAAATAAACAAAATATAAAATAAATAAAATTCTTCCTCTTCTCTCTTCCTTCATTCCCACCTTCCCTCCTTCTTCTTAAAAAAACAAACAAACATCCTAAAGTATTTTTAGACACAAAGCCTCAAATTTTCAAGACAGATCAAGAAGAAAAAAAGGATGTCAGAAAAAACATATAAATGCATTCAAGTAATTATAAAATAAGATTTGCATGTGAACAGAAGGCTCTCTGTACAGCACTGACATCTATGAACAAACAGCCATAAATATTTTTCAGAGCACCAAAGATGTGTGTATCATTCTGCTGGAGGTTATAGTAGCAATTTTAAAGTGTATTATCATGTACAAGGTTCAAAACAATGGGATGGAGCCAATGAAACAGCATATAATTGTACTGGGAAGAACAAGTAACTGCCATTGTGAGACAACATCCCACAACATAGAAAATTATGCTGTAAGAATTTAAAGTTTATCAATTCCAAAAAAAGATGATATAGTCCAGATACTTTTTAAAACTCAATCCTTTCAGAGGAATCAAATTTCATTCCTGGTGGAACAATTTCTCATGATAACATTCTGGCATGGAGCATGCCCAGATGTCAGCTGCAATGTACTTCCCAGAAGTCACGTCAGCTTCAGTTAACTTTCTTGGATGGAAAAGATAACAGATTTTAGATATAGCCAACTAAGTCTCTGTAACCCCTACTCCTAATTAGACAAATGAATGTTTTATAAAAAAAATAGTAAAGCATACTGTGCTTTTCCACAGTTTTCCTTGTAATACAATTCATCTTTATAATATAATGAGTCAAGTCATCAAACATGCAATTGGGAAATCAATTACTTAGTAAATGGAAAAAAATTCTAGGTCAATACAAATGTCTTCTTAACTTGAGACACAACAAAAATGCAAACAGCAGCCAGAGAACATTTTAGAAAGTGTTCTAGGGCTTGACTGAGCAAAAACAAACCTCTTCATTATTTGTTAACGCTGAGGATTATAAATTAGTACTTTCATTGTTATAGAAAATTCCCTACAAAATTCATAGGTATTGGGATGAAGCCAATAAAATTTTGACTATGATCATGAGGAAGAACAAACATTGTTAATGGGGACATAATATCCTGAATCACAGAAGGTATACAAGTGCATAATTTCAGTACATATTTGCAATATGTCAAGTAATTTAGCATAAGATCGTTGACTAGCACATCAATATATGGTGTTTTATTTTTGTGATGCTTCTAACGTAGTTCTTAAAAATATCTTCTCTTGAACTAATCAAACTTTCTTTTTAAATCACACTCCATCGTAAAGTTAATAAAACACTTGTTTCATAAAAATGTTTGATTTATATTGGTTCCTTCACCCAAGCATCCATGATGGTTCCTTTCAATCATATCTGGATCTCAGAACTTGGCATCAAAGATCTAAATGATAAAAAATGTTATCTAACACTGACATAGCACTTGCTATGTAGCAGTATTTCTATTATCTATTGCCAGGTAAAAATAACAGTCTAAGAGTTAGTGGCTTTAAAATGTCAATTTCATTATCTATTATTACTTTTCAGGTTGAATAATAATTAGGAAGATAAGTTCTCGACTTAGGCTACTTGAGTTTAAATAACTTTGGGTAAGTTACTTAATTTTTCTGTGCTTTAGCTTCCTCATTTGTTTAGTTTCATAATTTCTCAGATTGTGAGGATTAAACGGTATGGCACATGTAAAGTGCTTAGCACAGTGTCTGGTACCCAGGAAGCATTCAATGTCAGGTTGTAAAGTAATTGCTATTATTATTACATTTCATAAATTCTTTTCCCACCAACTTAATTATAGTAAATCACAAGGTCCTCAAAAACAGAGGCTAGATCTTCTATGTTGAGGTTCCTCATTTAGCCTAACAAGGGTTCTAAATAAGAACTAAATATTTTTGATTTGTATCAATAGGTATAATAAATAAAAGTAGGGATGCCCATTTTTTTTTATCTAAAAAGCTCAGGTTCCCCTCTCACGCCCTTCCCCTAGAGTACTACCTTTACAACCAAATCTACTGGTAAAGTATGTTATTAAACTGTATTAAACATCAATATTTTCACAAAATTTAGTGATAGACTCATGATTTGGGGACCCTTTAAAGTTCAACTATGGCACTTTAAGACACTGAAGTCTAAGCCTCAGACCCAGAGATTTTAGTTAAAAATGGCCTTCAGTGGGCTTTTATTATTCCAGGTGATTATAATGTGCAACAGCGCTGGGAATTAAGGATCCAAAAAGATTAGAGCTCACAGAGAGCAATAAATTATCTGGAATCAGGGACTTGGACTAGTCTATTGAACAGTAGATAACCAATTCAACATTTTGTATTTTTTTTGACATTCCCTGGACCATTTGAAAGATGAGAATGGATTTCAAACCTTTTCTTAAAATTCAGTTTTAGATTTCCTTCAAATGAAATCTTATTGGTAAGTTCAAAATATGTAAAAGAAGCAAGAAGAAAATCATTAAAGTTAATAATTTCTACTATACTGCAATTAACTTTCCCATTGTTCTCAGTAGAAAGCTAACTTGACATTTTTCCTTTTTCCACAGTTTTGTGGCACACTTGCTCCTTATTCCAAAGTTGCAGATTTTACCTTCTCTAGAGCACAAATGAAATGAAGACAAGTATTTGTCACAGAGCTGTGGGTACACAAAATACTTGTGTTTACCCTGGTCCAGGAACGTCCCTATTTATTCAAGCCCTGCAGGACACACTGCAGTGTGCAGTCTGTTCTGACTTCTCCTTAGCTACTTTTCTACAGTTATACTCTGAAATATTAATATAAAACCCAACAAAGTAAGTTTTTATTGAACCATGTAAACACATTCCAAACATTTCATGGAGATACCCTAAGGCAGTAAAATCTATAAATCAAAGTTTTTTGGGACCTAGATATTCAAATGGTGTAATTACTTTCCATTATTGCACATGATGTCAACACTCCCAAGTGGCTCATATACTTTTAATTGCATTATTTAACATTTTTGAAATATTCTTTAAATGATTTGAAATCTATAGTCTAATATTTTTTCCAACCTTCATATTGCACATGAATAAAAACCTGTCTAATATAGGCCTGTATAATTCATAATCTTTTCAATTTTTCTTGCAAGTTTTACTATAGTTGGAAGAGTAGGTATAAATAGGAGATATCTTACAGTTCTAAACAAAACCACAGTCAACATTAAGGCTGGTTAGTTTCTTATTAATTTGGGTAACACAAACTTTTTAATACTGTATAGTTCACTTTCTCTAGAAGATGAAAACAACTAAATATTCATGTTTTATTAAGTTATTCTATTGTAAAATTTTATTTTTAAGTCATACATCAAGAACTATTCACAGACGACCACCCTTGCCCGCATCTTCCCGTATGCCTTTTCAGAAGATGGGATGCCATCTTCCTTCAGTACATTTTCTCTAAAAAGGCGAATGCTTTTGAAGGGGCCAAAAGAATTCATCAAGTTCCATACTATGCAGAATAAATGAGAGCCTGGCTTCAGTTTATAATTACATTTCCTTTCTCCTTGTTTTCTTGCAAAACAAATGATTAGCTAACTTTTAATGGCACTACATAACCCACTAAGAGACTGCTCAAATAAGCAACTTGCTTTTAATTTCTACCGAAGAAGGAATTTTGAAACTTCTGATCTCCTACATGTGATTCTCTTTGTGCTTGTCTCAGTCTTTGGCTTTCCTTCCTTTTCTCATTCCACAGATTTTTTCCAAGTTTCTGACCTCTATTATTTTCTCTCCCCTTTCTTCCCAACAGGACTTGGCAATTATCTCTCTTTAGAAACGTCTCATTTATATCTTTAATCAGACCTATCTTTCAAGTTAAAATCCTGCAATTTGTATTGTTTCCTACATGGAAGTTTTACAGCAAAGACTCCAAACTAGCAACTTGCAATGCTTTTGTTTTGAATTTTGTTATTAATACTTAGAAAAAATTTTAAAAAACATACTTTGGTCTTCTTTTGAAAAGTGGAAGACCTGGCAATACTATGCCCCCAGGTTTGCCTGACATTATCAAGTGAACTAAACAGAAGATGTTCTTTAAACATGGAGCAAGCATTCTCCAGTTCTGTACAATTTCCACTTCAATCATTTACATTACTTGTCTGACTTCTTTGAGCATTTGAGTTTGCAATCTTGTTAAAGAAGATAGGAAGGATAGATAGTAGGCCCAACTAGCTATATTAAATTCCTTCTACCCCAGAGTGTCAAATGTTTACTGAGAGTCTAATTCTAAACACACATATTTGCCACGATATCACTGGGGAGGTAGTCAGATATTTTCAGTTCACATAATCAGTATATGACCTTTTTGTAGGGAGTGTGCAGTCTGATAAATGGAATGAAGTGCATATTCATGGGGGTGGGTAAGAGAGTTGTTCTTATGAAACCTTTGGAGGACTATCTCAAAATTCTCTTGACTGAAAAACAATACACAAACTAATGCCTTCCATTCTTTGACAAATCCTCCTTTCCCTACATTACTGATCTGTTATTGCTGTAAAAACTTAGCACAAAGCCAAAAAGAATTAATTGGACAATTAGTTTGAGTATTGATTCGTGTGCTAGACAACTAGTATGTTCACCAATGTTCAACTGGCTTTTACCACATTCGTACCACTTCCTGGAAGAACTGAGCTAAACCTGACAAGAGGATAGGCTGTGACAATAGGAAAAAACCACCAGCAGTCATTAACATTAGGCTTATTATGTGCTGGGCAGAAAGTATTTTATATGCACTATCACATTTAATGCTCATAATAACTCTATGAAGTAGTTCCTCTATCATTCTTATTTATACTTAACAATACAGAGGCATAGAGAAGTAACATGCCCAAGGTCACAGAGCTGTTAAATCTCAGTCAATCAGACTCCATTGTGCACCATTAGATAGTAAGTTGTGTGAAGACAGAAAGAAGCTGTATTTTGTAAGCTGTGTACTGTGTGTAGTGGGTTAAAAGGATAGATTCTGCATTAGAAATGGAATATGAAGTCTAGTTATTATACTTTTCAAAAAATAATTCTGGGCTTCACTGAGCATCTAAACTGTATTTTTGTTTTCTTGTTTCATTAATTTCCTTAGTTATTAATAAGCACATATTATATGCCAGATACAATCTAGGAGATAGGGTTATACCAGTGAACAAACAAGCTTCTTGCTTTCATGGAACCTACATTCTGGTGCCTAACACAGCAAACAAATATAATAAATACGTTTGATGCATACATAGACACAGAAAGGCAGGGAAGGGGTAGTAAAAGTGCTGGAGAGGAATGGATCAATTTTAAGTAGGGTTATCAGGACAGGTCTCGCTGAGAAAGTGACACTTAAGATGAGGGAACATCAAAGGATAAAACAATGGAGTTAATTTAGGAAAGGTCTCTGAGTAAGATAAGAAGCAGCCAGAAAGCTTTGATCAGAGGAATGATATGATTTGACTTGTATTTTAAAAGGGTAGCTCTGCTAAGCTATGCCAACAATTAAGGTGAAAAAGTAGGGAAACCACTAAGAAGATAATTCAGGCAAGAGACTACTAAGACTCAGAAATTGCTCCATTAATTTATAAGTACAAATATGCTCAGTCTCCCCAACCTATACTCAAGGCTCTAGAATCCAGGCATTGCTAGACGTTTTCAGGTTAGCTGCAGCTTTAGCTGGCTCCAATGACACGTCTTAGGTTCCTGCTTCCTTTTCACTTTTTACCCTGAAGGCTTCTCCTACCTTCCTGTGCTGAGTTACACATTTAATAAGATACTTGTACTTTATCTATGACTTTTAGTTTTATTGCTGGTGGTAGTATTGGGGGTAGGGGGGGTGGGTAGGAGTGTTTTAGGGTATCTAGTATGTTATAATTGCCAAATTAGAATTTCCATGATTTTAATTCCACTTTTTCCTACTTATTAGTTGTGTGACCTTGGCAAGTTATCTAAGTTTATCTAGACTCAGTTTCCTCAAATTTAAATGGAGACAGTAATACCTAGATCACAGGGTTGTTGTAAAGACTATCATCTAATTTACACAAAAAACTGCTTAGTCATAATGCTTGGCATAAAGGAAATGCTTAACTATCACTATCATCATCATCATCATCATCATCATCATCATCATCATCATCATCATCATCATCGTAGCATCTTATAGATACAGGTAATAAATGATTTCTGAAATGATCTATAGAAAATGAATTACAAGTGTCAGTGTGCTTAGAGAGAAAATGTGTAGCTTTCTGTTTCTAAGTGTACATAATGAACAGTCAACTGTGTAAAAATATTACAAGGAGAACTCTTGCCACCTACTCCCTTTGCAAAAATGAATAGGGGCTGTACTCAATTAGCAGTGATTCATTAAATGCCTTTAGTTAAACAATCCTGCTGTATTTATTGCCACCTCCCACTACCCCAGGACCAGAAGCAAAGCGGGAGGTTAACTAGCCAAATGTCAGACCCAACAATCTCATGTTTTCAAGAGATACTCTTTTTTTCTTCCAGGCAACGTCTCCCCTGGATGTCTGCAGTTGACATGGTAGCAGTGGGTGAGCTGTCCATTGCTTTCCCCAAGGAGGCACTGGGCTTCCTCTTTCTATGAGACTAACGTAATCACTAGCTATTTAAAGAAGTTAATATTAGACAAAAGTTTAATTGAGCTCTATTTTAAAGTGAGTATAATTATAAATTTCCCATAAAATGTATGTTCAGTACAAATCAATGTTACTTGAATTGTAAATCACACGCAGCCTGCGCTGGTTAACACAAGCAGTTCTGGAGAAGTGGTTGAGGATTTATTTTATAGTCTGAATTAATTATGAGAGGAATCTGACATAAAACAATGGATGGCTCAGCACTAATTCAACTTCTCTCCTGAAGTCAGCTCATAGTCCTTGCTGTATTTATGGTATCTGAGCACTGCCATCATTCACCATCCCCTATGAGGTCAGGCCTGCACATGTTAATAATATAACATTATGTTATTACACATTCTATCATATGTATTATATATAACATTAATACATTTAAAAATAAAAAAATATTTTCTGAAGTTTAACAAGTTAAAATAGCTTTGATATGGCTTACTATTTTGACTCTGGTATCTTTGACTCTAATATCTATTCATGGTGAATTCTGTATACAAATCAAAACTATTGATGACAGAAAACTCATAAGGGAAAAAAACATTTCATAAGCTTGCATCCTATTTTCTGGAATCCAAAATTTAAATTACCAGAAGTCAAACCATATCTTTAGGAAAAAATTAAAAATAGCATAAGTTTCCTTATAAAAAGGGAATAATAACAGTTATTATCACATGCATATAAAGCATAGTTCCTTGTACAACAAAAGTACTCAATATATAAACAAGTGCTTCTGTAGCTTAGTCTAGATCACCTACAAAATAGGAGGGTATATATAACCTTCAGTCTGATGTAAAGCAAAATTAAAAAAACCCAACAAATCAACCTCTGTCAGCAAGGAAACTAAGCTGGGTAAAATAATCACATACCAACATTATGTAGAATCTTTAAAAAAATATTTTTTTAAATGGTGCCCAATTCACTTCATGTACCTATTTTAAACTTACATTAAAACTCTCCTTTTAAAGTAAAGCAGTTACCCATCCCAAAGCACTTATGACGAAGTCCTTCAATTTAGCAGAGGATTTTCATAGAATTAAGATTCTGATTTTTTTTTAGTTATCAAACACCCTTTACAATCATTGTAGTATACCATGATTTTCTAATTTCTTAGAGTAGTAGGCACCATTTTCCCTAAGTCACCAAATTCCAAAACAGAAAATAATTAAAAATAAGAAGTGATTCAAGTCAGGTCATTTTCCTGTTCCCAAGCATCTGGTTTGATTCCCATGATGTATAGTAATTTGTACTTCAAATTCTGCTTCTGTTATACAAAACCTAGTAAAAATGGTAAGTCTTTCCTCCAAAGTGGCTATTTCTATGAAAATAATTGGGGTTAACAGTTTTGATTGGAAACTCATAACAAATCTTGAGGCTGAAGTTTAGTTATTGGTAACAAATTATCCTTTGTGAGTAACAACTTTCTCTGTAGTGTTAATAAAGGTATCTTGATTTGTATATTATTTGTGTTTATAAATGTTGAAGGAAGCCCTAAGACTGTTGAAACAGAAGAAATAACAGAAAGTGTGTTCTGAAAAGGAGGAAAAGAGGAGAGAATAAGGTATAATCCTAGGAAAGCACAAAAACTTGGTTAGAAAGCTTTATGGAGAAGGCCTACATGTAAAGGAGAGGGAAAAAAAACAGCATCTCATACATAGCATCGCCCAAACCCAGTGCAAAATAGAAGAGGGGAAAACAGAATTTCCACATATCACAGTGTGGTTAAATAAAGGAGACTAAGAAGGATTAAAAAATAATCAGTTAGCTTCCTTAATCATTGGCACACTTCTACTTAGTACAACAACTAACTGTTTCTTCCTATTTTTTTTACTACTAGTGATTTTTATGCTTATCTACACTTCTAGTTAATCAAATAATGGATACCAGAAAACAAGTCTTATGAATCACTGCAACTCACCAATGCCTAATATAAAATTTGATACAAAGGAGACAATTAAAAACTTTATTGAAATATAATTTTCTACCAAGATGGTTAAACATTTATAAGTAACCATGTTCCTTCAAATTTTATTTTCAATATTAATTTACTTAAAAATTTTAAATTAGTAGAGTAGAAATACAAAATCCTTGTTATTTATATAACAGCACTGAAATTCCTTAACATGACCCACAAAACCTTTCACAGACTACTTTTTTTTCCTCCTTTATCTCCAGTTAAAATTCCTAGTGATAGTGTTTTCTCTGCCTGCAATATTTATGTCTTCCTTGTTCATCCACTCATTATCTCATATCCACATACAAAACAAATCCCTATTTATTGTTCAAGGCATAAATACCACCATTTTTCTTTGTGGTGTCCCTTGTTGCACCAGGAATTAATGTATTTATGGGACTTAGATTATATCTGTTTTGGAACTCCTACATTATTATTAATTTGAATAATCTATCTTTTCTGTAAGAGTATATACTCATCAAGGACAGAGACCCTGACTGGTTTGCTTCTGTATGCCTAACACTTGGAATAGTTCAAAGTCTACTGAACAGAATTATACTAAATTTCTTTTGGAATAGAGAAAGAAACCGAATCCTAGAAGACTTGCTTTATTACCTGAAGAATGAACAGAAAGGACCTAAACCTTTGATCATAATATGAAAGAAGGTGAAAAGTCCAGAAAGATATTTCACAAATACTTGTTATTCACCGAAAAATACAATACTAATATCCATTCTAGAGTTCTGAATAAATTACTCCATTATTACCTTAGATCACTAGTCTATACAGTGAATATAAACTATTATTAATAAAGAACAGTAATTCCAAACTAATTATAACAATCGCAGTTTTTCAGAAGCAGAGGTTTCTCAAGAGGACTCACAGAAAGGAGTGTCTATCCAAAACTAGAGAGAAAAAAGTGAGAGAAGCAAGGAGCTGTGCTGAGAAAGAGGAGGAGGAAGAAATGCTAAGTTGTCCTAAAGGACAAGAAGAAAATGAAGGGAAGAAATAAAAGCAAGAAACTATTTCTTTGGTCATTCTAAAATTCTGCTTGCTGAAGGCATCTGCTATAATAAACACAATCATCTCTCTTCCAATCCAAATTTGGACTCATCCTAGTGTTGATTGATGTCTGTCTTTACTCGTTGACATTTTTCTGCTGACTAACTTATTTTTAAGATTAGTATTTGATTTTATAGCAGAAAAATGAAGAAAGACCCTTCTTCATCCTCCCACCCCTTTTTTTTTTTTGCCAAAAATGTGATCCTTTGAGACTTGTAGGAAATGTAATATATCCAGATCATGAAGTATAAGAAAAACAAAATTCTTTTCCTATTTTGTAGACTTTAAAGACATATTCTTGCCATTTACCAAAGCGGGGAAAAAATAACTGATGAAATATCTACTTTTATATTATTTAAGATTATTCTTATAGCAGCAATCTTAATGCTATATAAACATGGTTCATTTGGATTCCATCAGATTATTATAAGCTGTTATATATATATATATAGTTAGATAAGTAGGGTCCACATTAATGACAAAGAGGCAAAGTTAGTTATTTAACTTCTAAATCATAAGAGAAATATAAATGTGCATCTGGTGTGATTTTTGACTACTTACTGTGTTTTCTATTAAAAGTCTACATTAGAGATTTATAGATGATACATGTAATTATTTATGAATATAGCATTCAATTAAATAGCAATTCCTGACTTTGTCCCCTCCAAGTCAAAGTTCAATGAAGTATCTTGGCTGGATACATGGATGAAGAAAATGGCTGGAGAAATAAGGTGATGGAGAAGATACCAATGGAATACCTCTAAGCAAAAAAACAAAAATACTCCCAGAATTATGCTGTATTGAGACTCACTTGAGAAATCTTATCATTAAAGATAAGAGTTTTGGAGTCAGAAGTGAGTTTGAGTCTTGGCTCTGGCACTAACTAATTGGTATAGATTTTCTCTAAGCCATGTTTATTTTACCTTAAAATGGGAATAATACTTTGAGTATTATTAGATACTGCAAGTCAAATGTAGCTTCTCATACATAATAGAATTCAATAATATTAACCATCATTATTATTCCCATTACATTCCTCCAAACTTCACTGTTATCAATCCTGCTCTATTAGACACATAGGCATATACATGACATGAAAGA
Organism: Solenodon paradoxus; assembly: GCA_004363575.1. Lineage (NCBI taxonomy): Eukaryota > Metazoa > Chordata > Mammalia > Eulipotyphla > Solenodontidae > Solenodon > Solenodon paradoxus. The sequence continues at coordinate 147,573 of RJWH01000933.1, forward strand.
TGCACATAATAGAGTTTAGTATGCTCATTTTGGGGGCAGAATTACTGCTAAGGTCTGGTGGCAGGAAGGTCAGAGTTTAGGAGATTGCTCAGACAATTCTGTGGTTTTCTGTACTTTAATGTTCACTTTCTGTTTCTCTGATTAGTTGAACTAGGTTTACATAAGTGATTTTTTTTGGATAGTGAACAGATTTTCCTATCACATTACCCTGGATATATTTGCCTTGGGATTTTATATTTTAAAGTGGAAATAATACCTCGATTTCACATTTTATTAACAGTCATACAAGCTAGTAGATATTCATTTAGAATGTATAAGGAAAAGTTAAAGTTTAGCAATAGAAACATTAAAGAACTGAAAAATCATGTAGCTAGAAATAAAATATATATTTCTTCAAATTGAGAAATTATGATTTGTATCTCATTTCTCCCAGTATATTTATTATTAAAAGAGAATTATTTTAATTATATATTATATTTTGATAAGAAATAAATTGAAATAACACAGGTGACCTAAATATTCAGTGTATGAAAAATTCTTAAATCCTTAAATTAATAACTCAATCTTCTAACAACAGAGGTAAAATTCAAATAGATTATGCTCAATAAAAGACAGAAATAAAAAATATGAGTTATAGGATTTTCTTTATATGAAATGTCCACAAAGGCAAATTTATAGACAAGAATATTAGTTATTGCATGAGAAAGGGGAGTAACTGTTAATGGGCATGAAGTTTCTTTCAGGGGTGATGAAAATGTTCTAAAATTAGACAATAGTAAGAATATATTTGAAAAGACTGCTGAAATTTATACCCTAAATGAGTAAATTTTATTGTATATACATTTTTATCTCAAAAAACTATTAATGGAAACAAATCTTCTAAGTGGCTGGATAGTAGAAAAGATATTTTCCAATTTATACTTGTTCTTCCCTGTGTCACATCCAACTTTTATTCCCGGCTGCCGTCCTGAGGAGCTACAGCAACTTCAGGCCCACAGGGAGTCCCCAGTTCAGATCGGACCATAGAGTTCTTGCCAGCTTCTATAACAGTTATAAGGGCTGTAAGGTCTCATAGTAAGTTCCTTATTTCATACTACTCATGGTGCTGTTGATATCAAGATCAAGCCCTTATTAACATACAATTAAAATAGTTAAATAGCAAGCTTTAAAGAAAATGAAAGAAATTTTAAAGTCAATTCTTATTTCCCTATACTTCTTGTTTCTACAAAACATTCATATTTAAAAATATCTTAGACATTCAGAGTGAGAAAAAATTAAATGACATTTCATTTAACAAATGCCCAGGTGAGGGCCTATATGAAGACTATATGAGTTTTCTGGTTACTCTTGAGATATAGACAAACTTGGTAGGTGATTTAGGATTCAGGAGATCCTGGTCTAATTTTGAAGCCATGTTCTCTACATTAGGAAGTGAGTAAGACGAAGGACTCGGGAGTCCAGAAAAGATACGTATGTTGAAGGACACGTACAGTGGGCCTGGACCTGGGCTTAAGCTTGCGGGTAGCGGGGCGGGGGAGACCAAAAGATGATGCCCAAGCTTGATCAGCAGTCATTAGTTTCTTAACCCATTGTCATTTGTTTGACATTTTTCAGATTGGTTCCTGTTTCCTAAGCATTCTCAGTATGACATGCCAGATCTAAAAAGTGTGAGAAAATCCCTTAAGTTCTATACTGTTTTAAAAGAGGATTGGAAAGTGAGTACTAGGGAGAGAGAATGATATACAGTGACTTACAACAGAGGCATAATTCTTGATTATGGACAACCTTTGGGTTAAGAGCTTTAACTGAGACTATGAATAGACTACTTGAAGTAAAGTTTTAAAAACCTGGCCTTATTAAAAAATATTTATAAATGTAGGTAGGCCTTATCAGCAATAAATGGTGGATGAAACAAAGAAGGTTGGCAGAACAAAAAGTAAGAGAAATCTGCATGTATCTAAGCGCATGATCATTTCATGGCTGAGACTCTACCTGAGTCACTTCATCTGGTATCTAGAGTTCTCCACTAAACAGTTTGGGGAATATTTAATAAGCTGTCCTGATTTAGAGTCCATGAAACATGGAGTATATAAAGACAGAAATTCTTCTGTACTAGCCTTCCTTGAAGCAATGGATCTGTTGAAGATATTAGTGTGTGTGGTGAACAGTGAGTCAGCTAGGCTGCCATAGGTTTATTGTTTCCTTCTGCATATTTCAGAAGGATGTATTAAATGCCCTACTTAAAGAGTCTGGCTATTTAATTCCTTATAAATCCTTCACAGGAAGAGAGAGTAAGAGGAATTTACAAGATATGTTTGCCACAGAAACTAATCTCTTTATGAAAAGGCATGGATGAAAGAACTGTAATAAATGACAGAATTAAGAAAATCACTAAACATTGCAGAAAATTCTCAGAAGGTTCAATGAAATTGCCAATAAAATAAAACTCTAATTTTTTTCACTGATATATTTAGTCCATTTTTCCATTCGTTCCATTCAGCAAATATTTACTAACTGACATTTGGATATAGCAGTGAGTAAGACATAACATCTCAGACTCATTGAATTTACTTTCTGTGGTGGGAGAAAACAGTCGAATGTAAACAAATTAATACATAACATTATTTCAGGCACTATACAGTACTATAAAGAAAAAATAAAGCAGTGATAGAATGGGTGGGGTTCTAAGGATATAATTTACCATTATATATCAATTTTCAAGGTATTTATACAATAAATATTATAATAAACATAGCCACAGATAAGTCTTAGATATACTAAGGAGACAGAATTCATGATAAATCAAACTGAATATTTTTATATAAATCATAATAAACTTATATATAGACCAATGAAACTTACCCTATAGAAAGCACTGGTCAAAGGGAGTAATGCTGCAGCAATGTTATATTCTTCTAAACTTGAACAATCCTTAAATAAAACAACAATGAAACAAAGAGAAATATATTTACCAGAAGTCACAAATATATGGAAACAAAAAATCTAGGATATATTATTTACTAGCCTATGGAATTTCTACTTTTACTCTATGACTAAAGTATACTTAAGTAAGAAAAAAATTATTGTCCCTGAAGCACATTCTTTTATGAATGAGATAAAAATACCTTTGAGAAAGGTATTTGCATATGCTACTGGTGAGTAGCCACCTTTATTTTCCTGCTTTACAGAATTATGTTATAGTGGAGTAATTTATTATTTTTAAAAAATGAAGCGTTTCATTATATTTAACCACTGAGTCAAAGAAATACTTTCTCATATTTTAACTTCATCAAGACTGGGATCATCTTATAATTGACTGGAATATTGTTTCCCCCTAGTGTTTCATATAAAAGGTATCTTGTTACTGATAAAGTAAGAAATATCACTGATGCCAAAAACCACTGGTGAAAGGTTATTAGGGAATGAGATAGTCAGAAAATCTCAGTGGGAATGTAAAAATGGTACAGCTGCTAGGAAAACAGTATGGTAGTTCCTCAAAAACTGAAAAACAAAATTTTCATAAGATCAACAATTGTACTGCTAGGTAAAGTAACAGTGATCTGAACAAATATTTAGACATTCATGTTCACAGAGACATTACTCACAATAGCCAAAAGGTGAAGCCAACCCAATAGATGAATGGATAAGTAACATGTAATATATTACCAACACATTTATATTATTAAACTTCAAAAAGGAAGGAAGTTCTGATACATCCTACAACACAGATGAACCTTGAAGATGCTATGGCTATTTGGATACAGCTATATTAACCAGTTCTGTCATGACAGCACAATGTGAACCAAAGGACCTGTTCCAGGACTGGGAACAATGCCCAAGGGCAGCAATTGCTGCAACTACTTCCTTCTGAGAGTCAGAGATAGTAATTACAGCTTTCATTTAGACAATAAAATGCAAATTCATCAGTTATCATTTACTCATTATTTTATGAATTCATTTTAAATTCATTGGGGATTTGGGACTTTAGATATCAATTAGTCTAGCAATATTTCTACTTTCTATGAGAAAAAGAAGGCCTGGAAGTCACTCACAGAACCAGTATACTGTAATCTAGATTTACCTACTTATCAGCATGATGCTGTTTTCTTAGACACTGTCTTTTATATTTCATTGGTCTCCTAGTCTTGAAGTAGAAGATACTATATCAATTTTTTGAGTTTCCATCATCAATTTTGGAGTATAAGGGAGGGAGGATAAGGGAGGATGAGTCTTAGTAGGAAAGCCACAGGAGGTTTACAGCTAAGGACACTGGTGTTAGGGACAAGGTCCCTGACTATAGAAGGAAGAATACACCATAGACAAAGCTTGGCAGGACTGGGGGTGAAGAAGTAAGGGTATAGTAGTACACTGAGTGAACAAAGGAAGAAACTTTATTTTGCAAGTCATGACCCAACAGTAGCTACCTTCTCTAGTGGTAGTCTTACAAGTATTCTTGGTACTATAATATGCTAAAAGTGTTCTTAAGTAAGCTCCATGCATTATCAGTTCTAAAAAAGTTGTAGAATGCACAGAATATTGAATTCTAAAGAATATTGAAACTACTGGATTACAAGACAAATCTCTACAATAAAGAATCATTCTCATATAACTGACATTCTCTGACCCAATTAAAAAAATAACTAAGACAGGCTCAAGCTTTCTATAATATTCTGAAAATAAACAATTTTAAATAAAAATTAATATAAAATTTTCAGTTAATTCATTACTGAGTAAACGCTTACCGGATAAATAAATAACTGAATACATAAAGGCTACATATGAGAGAGATTAATGACTAAAGGAAACTAAAGAGAGAAACTTGGGAAAGATACATATTTATGCTGATAGAATAGGGGGAATCAAGATGGGAAAGGAGACTTAGGAGGAAGCAATATTATAGGTGTCAAGCGAGGGAGAAATAACCTATTGTGTTGAATCCTTCAGAGGAAATTTAGTAAAATGGAGATTGATAAAAAGCCAAGAAATCTGTCATTAAAAATTAAGGTCACTGTTAATATAGGGTTGATGTAAGTAGAGTAAAAGAAAATGCTCTGAGTGTAAATATCCATAGTTGTAAAGGAAAGATTATAGCAACAGATTAAGTGTGCAGAAAAATTAGATTTTTAAAAAACTGGAGTTTATAAATATATATTTATGTGTCTATATATGTTAATCTCACAGTGCACAAACACTTTATATATACTTTAACAATGTACTCATAATTATTCACATGGATTTAGAAAACCTGATTTCATAAAATAAGTCTCAGTAAATTTCAAAAGATTAATATCATCTATATATGGGTGTCAGACTATAAAACAAGTTAATAATGAGTAAAATATGATGAATAGAAACTAGACTTTGGGTAGCAATCACATTGTAGTGTATATAGATGTCCAATTATCATGAAGACCTGAAACTATTATGATGTTATAAACCAAAGTTATCTTCATAAAAAAAATCAGTAACAAGTAAAATACATAGCTGGCACATAGCAAGTATTTAATATGTGTTATTATCACTGAGGTGAGGAAATACTCAAGTGTAACATACTATATTGTAATTACCTATTTACTTTTCTGTTTCCTTACTAATCTATTAGCTTTTTAATGGTATTTTCATAGCACTAATAAGAAGCAAAATCAATATTTATGAAAAGCTATTAATAATATATGCTTTTTTCAGAATGTCACAAAGCAGGAAGATCAATAGAAATAAATGATGTTGCTAGGTCTTAGATTTCCAGAATGAATATTGAGAATAATTAGGAGATGCCATTGAATAAAAACATTTACTAATTTAGCAAAAATTCATTGAGTAACTGCTATATTTTATAGTTAATAAACTCAGGAAACTATCCTAAGAGGGAACACAGATGGCAAACAAGAACACATTTTAAAGAGCTGAGGAAAATAATCCCATTTATAATTGCATTAAAAAGAATGAAATACCTCAGAATAAATTTCCTGGGAACTACAAGACACTGTTGAAAAATACAGAAGATGACACAAAGAAATGGAAAGCTATTTTCATGCTTATGGACTGGAAGATATAACATAATTAAAATGGCTATATTACCTAAAGCAATATAAAGTTAATGTAATCCCCACTAAAATCCCAAAGACATTCTTCAAAGAAGTAGAACAAAAAATTCTTGAAATTTATTTGGAATTACAAGAGACTAGGGATAGTGAAAAATAATCCTGAGGAAAAAGAACAAAAATGGAGGTGCAACGCTTCCTGACTTCAAACTCTACTGCAAAGCAAATCAAGTCAGCATGGTATTTGGAATAAAAATAAACATACAGATCAATGGAAGAGGACAGAGAATCCAGAAATAAACCCATATATATATGGATGATTATGCTTCGACAAAGGAGTCAAAGACTTACAATGGGGAAAGGATAGTCTCTTCAATTAAGTGGGGTTGGGAAAACTGGACAGCCACATGCACAAGGTTGAAATTGGATCACATATAACAGCACATATAAAAATCAATTCAAAGTGAATTACGGACTTAGATGTAAGTCCAAATATCATAAAACACATAGAAGAAAATACAGACAAAACACTACAGGATATTGACCTAAGAGTTATCTTTGGGAACTTGACTCCAATAGCAAGAAAAATAAAACCCAAAATAAACAAATGGGATTACATCAAATTAAAAAGCTCCTGCACAATGAAAGAGACTCTCATCAAAACAAAAATACATCCTACTGCACATGTCCTAGTGGAGTAGTGGTTTGGTCAGTCTTTGGCTGAGGTTACAGTCCACATATATGCCAAAGACCCAGATTCAAGATTGGGGGTGGCAGGAGCAACCAAGATGAACAACTAAATACAATAAGTAAAGCTTCTTCCTCATTCTTTTCCAGTCTGCCTGCCTCTGTTTGCTTTCCTTCCTGCCTGCACCATTGCTTAAAAAAAAAAAAAGACATCTATGGAATGGGAGAAACTATTTGCATATCATACATCTGACAGAGTTAATATCCAAAATATATATGGAACTCATAAAACTCAACAAAAAAACTAATAGTTCAATAAAAAAATGAGTATATGAGCTTAAATACTTCTAAAAAGAAGACATACAATGACCAACAGGCACATAAAAAGATGCTCTACCTGCCCTGTCATTAGAGAAATGCAAATTAAAACAACAATGAGATATTACCTCATACCTGTTAGAACGACTACTATCCAAAAGAATGGAAATAAAAAGTGCTAGGAGAGAATTGGAGAAAGGGGAATTATTAAACACGGTTAGTGGGAGTATAAAATGGCACAATCATTATGGAAATTGACATGATCCAGTTATTCCTCTAAAAATACAACACTTATTCGCAGAGATATATGCATCCTCATGTTCACTGTAGTGTTCCCAAGAGCTTGGAATAACTTAAACATCCATTGACAGATGAGTAGTCAAGAAAGATGTGCATATATATAAACAGAACAGTATGGAGTTATCGAAAAGGGTGAAATCTTGCCATTTGCAGCAATATGGATGGACCTAGAAGGAATGAGGCTTAACAAGATAAGTCAGAAAGAGAAAGACATTGTATGATATCACTCATATGTGGTATACAGAGATATCAAACAAATGAACTAAATTAAATAAAAAATAGACCTAAAAATAAAGTAAATCAAAAAAGAGACTTTTAGCCAAAAAAAAAGAAGCAAATCAGAAGTTACAGGAGGAGAAAGGGGTGGGTACATGGGTGGGAGGAACTGGGTGACGGGAATTAAGTATAGCGAAGGAAAAACTGAAATAGTGGTGAACTTACTATATTATATACAGATGATACTTTGCTCTGGTATATACTTAAACCTATGTAGTAATCCTTCAACAAAATAAATTTAAAAAAATCAAAACAACAAAAAATAAAGGGCTGACTTAACTCATGGCTGAATAGAATAACACATCCTTAAATATGAGGGACAACCATGTTCACTCATGATAAATGTTTGGAAATGGCTGCTAGGTTACTGACAGATAGATGTTAAGTTAAACAGAATGAGCTTCTTTAAAGGACAGGAGTTTTAGACATATAAAGAATGACTACTAGAACTGAGTAATGTTTCTCAGTCATACCTGTAGAAATAAATGTATTAGAAGAGCAAAAGGATGGATGGGAGAAAACAGAAAGGGAGAAGTGGAAGTGGGGAGAGAAAAAGGGAGAAGAAGAGAAGAAGAGGAAAGGAGAGAGGAAGAACATGAATCATGAGGACCTCTTCAAAGAAAATCAACTGAGATGACTTTGAAGGCAGTCCTTTACTTGGAGTCACATTTAAGTTTTTTATTTTAAAATATTCTCAGGCTGGGAAAACTGAATATTCACATGCAGAAGAATGAAACTGAACCTTTTCCTTATGCCATACATAAAAATAAATTAAAATGTATAAAGACTTTAATGTAAGAACCAAAACCATAAAATTCCCAGGATAAAACAGATGGTAAGTTCCTTGGTAGTAGCTTTGACAAATATTTTTTTTAATTTGACACCTAAAGGCAACAGATGCAAAACCAAAACCTAAACCAAGTATGCCTATATCAAATAAAAAACCTTCTGCACAGAAAAGAAATCCATCAATGAAATGAAGAGTTAGCCTACTAAGAGGGAGAAAATATTTGCAAATCACATATCCAATAAGGGATTAATATTAAAAATATTTATGGAACATATACAACTCAACAGGAGAGAATTAAATAACAAAATTTAAAAATGGACAAATGTCCTGAACATTTTTTCCAATGAAGATATACAAATGATCAACAGGTACCTGAATAGGTGTTCAACATCATTAATCATCAGGGAAATGCAAATCAAAACCACAATGAGATCGCAACAAGTTATTGGCTCACAGTTGTTAAAATGTCAGAGTTCAAAAAAACAAATAAGTGCTAGTGAGGATTTGGAGAAAAGGGAATCTTTGCACACTGTTAGTGGGAATATAAACTGATAAAGTCACTAAGGAAAATAGTATGAAAGTTCCTCAAGAAGTTAAAAGCAGAACTATGATATGATTCAGCAATTCCACCTCTGGATATACAACCAAAGGAAATGAAATCATCTCAGCGATCTGTACACCCATACTCAGTGCACATTATTCACAATAGTCAAGGTTAAAAACAAGTATCCATCAACAAATGAAGGGAAAAGAAAATGTGGTATACATTGTCACCTATTGCTTGGTTGTTTCCTCAAAGGTGTTATACCAAAGCTAACATATGGCTCAATTATGCTTACTTTTAGGAATCACCAGAGCTGCATAACTGGTGAGGTTATAGGGGACAATGGAATTTACAACCCTAGCTTAGAAAATGATGACAGCTGGATTGTCTTGGATCTGGAGTATATGCATGGAGAACTACTGGAATTAGCCAGACAAAACAGAGGTGAAGAGGTGACAAAAGTCAAGAAGGACACATTAAATCTTCACCTCTTGGCATTATGACACACTGGTTCAGATCAAATTAAGACTGGAAGTAGGTGCAGTCCCCTGGTCCTGGAATACCCTACACCTCTGAGCCACTACGTCTCCAAACAGAGAACTAAACACTGATCCTTTCTTCTCTTTCTTTTGTAAAAAGCACATAATCGAGTCCCCAATGGGCTTGAGGTTGGAGAGGCATGTTGAGTAAGAGCTCCCTTTTTCCTCTTTGGTCAAAGAATAAATTTCTTTATGTGTTTCTACTTGTGGTCCTTGATCTCTATTAGCTTGATGAGAAGAAGAACCTGGGCAATACTGTTAACAATATATACAATGGAACATTATTCTAACTTAAAAAAAAGGGACATTCTGTCATTTCAGGTTGACCCTGAAAGCGTTATGCTAAATGAGATAAGTCAGTCACAGAAGGACCACTTAAATGATTTATCTAAAAAAAAAAAGAAAAGAAAAGTTGAATTCAGAAAAGAGTAGATGGTGGTTGCCAGCGCTGGGGAGTGGGGAAGATGGGAATAGATTGGTAAAAGAGTATAAACTTTCTATTATAGATGAATGAGATCTGAGATTTTAATGTGTAACGTGGTGACTATAGTTGATAAACTGTTTTTATTGTATAACTGAAATTTGCTGAAAGAGTATAACAAGTATTTTCACAAAAAATTTTACTTGATTGTGGGACTCTTTCACAATGTGTATATCAAATCATCATGATGTACACTTCAAATACATTGCAATTTTATTTGTTGATTATAACTCAATAAAGCTGGAAAAGCATATAAGACAGTCTATATTATAAACACAATACTTTTCTCCTATATGATATCACTGTATGTTCTCTAACATCTCCATGGATTTTATGAAACAATTCCAGAACATGGCCAAAAGTGTGAATCATCTTTTTCCTAACTTTTTCCTCACCCCCTTCCTAATGACACTACTACACACAAGAATGTCATCCCCTGTGTCCTAGCACATCTGAGTTTCTTTAACAGAAATGCTTTGCATGTTTCTGAAGACTGTCATGAGACCCAAGGCAATAAAGTTCAACAGACTGAGTAGTAATCTTCTCCTAAGGAAATGGTTGGGATGCCAAGATGCCTTTTGACTTTGATTTCACAGCAGGGCTTAATTTGTAATGCTGCTGTCCAAACTTTAAATGACAACAGCTGTGATATGAAACCCTACACCCTCATTTATAAAAATTTCTCACAAATTAAAAAAACTAAACAGTGGGAAACTTCAATCCATAACTAGTTAGCACAGAAACTATTATCTTACAAAATGTTTATACATTGCAGTGATCATCTCAAACCTGAGTGCCAGTCAAATGCTGATTGCAAAAATATAAATATAAAATTCTTTACAAATCATATTAGAGACATTTTAAGCTAATTAGGTTGAAAAATGGAAAAAATGTAAAACAAATACGTCTGCAACTACTGGCATAGTAATAGCATTCTGGAATCCTGCAGCTATCTGTAGGGGGAATCAGTCCACCAAATATTCATTCTGAAGTCCCTTGTGCTTTGGTCACATAACAGAAATGCAGTTGCACACATGCCAAGCAATTTATAAACTTGTAAGGGCTTGAATTCTTCTACATGTTTTATTCTGAAGTTGGCTATGTAGTTTACCTTTAATTTTCCTGCAACAGTTGAAGAGTGAGCCCTGCAATCTTAATTTCCTATTATCCTCAATTACTTCATACTTTAAATCTGAGTACCTTTGAACTATCCTGGACAGCATTCCTATTTCATATAATGTGGAATCTCTCAAAAATGATATATTTAAACATAAAAGAAAAAAATAAGATTGAAAGGCACAAGTCTTACAGAACTGATTTTTTTCTTTTCTTTTTTTAAAGGAAAGGTGCAGGCAGTAATGAAGATGAGGAGGCAGGCAGGAAGAAGAAGCATTTTAATTTATTTTATTTAGTTGTTTATCTTGGTTTTCACCCCCTGGCTCCGGGTCTTGAACCAGGACCTTGGGATGTATGTGAACTGAGTCCAACTGCTACTTCACCAGGGTGTACTGTACCTGATTTTTCCTTTAGAATTTAGATGAAACATGTAGCTTAGAAAGATATTTTTCTAATCGTCCAAAACAGTGGATCTTCTACATAGACAAAAATTAAAACTAGCAAAGTAAAAAATACCTCTTTATATCATTTTACTCTCTTGCTTGAAATCTCAACTATGTTCTGACATTACAGAATAATGCCCACTCTCTGTCAGGCTTGTAATTGATAGGACAACCCCCCCTCCCCCCAAGGGATGGGGGATGCCATTTTGTGTGTGGCATTTGGCCTTTGTCTCAGTCTTTCCTCGAGGCAGATCCTAAGCACTTTTCTCAGTCTCTTCTGATAATGATCCTCATTGTTTTGACTAGTTTTGATTTAACATCTTAATGAATTTCTAAAGAGCTCTTTGCCTCCAGATTCTGAGTGAATCACAGCAGCGCCTTGCCCCTCCAAATCTGAAAGCCCACCCTGCCTCCAATCTGCACCCTCCTATAAAAAGTCTTTCCCCTGGGCTGGCCTGCTCCTTTAGGGAGCCAGCCCACTTAGAAGTTCCAAATAAACTCTTGGATATTAAAAGCCTTTTCTGGATGGCTCCTTCCAAGCTCCTGAACCAAAAAATTCCCAAATCTTCAGGGGAACCTAACAGTGATCCATCCACTATGCGGACCCATCTTCATATCCACTGGACTATTGCTTTCCTGCAATAGGCTGAACTCTAGGCTCTTTTATTTATCATTTCTTATTCCACATAATAGTTAGAAAAAAAGATATTAGAATGAATTACATGCAAGATATTGATATAAAGGAATATTTCATAAAAGTGAAAAAAAATTAGCTCTAGGTATATCCAACTTCACGGATAAATCTACCAAACATAATTTTAATTCAAAAATTCAATTTGAAAGAACTTCATCATAAAGAAGTAGCACACATCTTTGATCTTGGGTTCTGTTTACTGGGGAATCCTGGCTAGCGCATTATCTGTTTGAAAATATTACTATGACTATAGGGTGATGGATGGGTTTGGGAAGGAACAAGCATGGAGAAGAATGGATGGAAGAATGCCTGAAGGGTATGAGAGCAGTCTAAATGAGAGTGTGGTATCTATGATTAGGGTATTAGAGTTGGAGATAGAGAGCAGATTGAGTTAAAAGATTTTTATGGGGTAAAAATATAACAATTTTGACAGTGAGGGAAAAGAAAGTGTCAAGGATGACTCTTAGTTTGCATTCACATAAAATATTTTGCCATGTGTACTTTTTGCCCAAATTTGTGAGGGAAAAATAAGGATGCACATTATACACGGTAGTGCCAATTTTGTACTATAGAAATGTTTTTTATTCTTTTATTTATGCTTATGAGCTAAAATTTTAACTCTAGAAATCAATAATGATATCCATATGCAAAATAATACCCTGGAATACAATAATCAGTTTTGTTGACCTTAGGACAAAATTGCAGTGAAAGCAATTTCGGTCAATGATTCAATGGAGTGAAATGAAGAGGGATATATTGTTGTCCACAGAGAAAGTGACTTTGACTTGATGAGAGAGGTGATGGTGATTTTAAGACCATAAGGTGAACAGTAAGACATTTCTCTTTGTATACTTTAGGTGGGAGCTAGCAATCTAGCTAATAGTTTTACAAAAATATAGACACTGAAAGCTTTAAGCTAACATTTATTAAATATTGTGGAGGGGTTTCAGGTCGCTCAAAGAACCCACGACAGAGTTAGGTGAGTGAGCAAGCAGGGATTTAATTAGAGGGTAAAGGAATGGAGGTGACCAAGGTTATCAGACAGGCTCAACAAGTAAGCAAGTTGTGGGGGGTCTATCAGTGGGGAGTAGAGAAAAGGAATGGAGCCAGCCAAGGGAGGCTAAGATCCTATTTGCCTTGCTGGAGGCCTGGGTTTTTTATGTAAAAATCCACATGTAAGGGGATTGGAGAGAGGGTCATAAGGTCAGGTTTCAGTTCCTGATTGGGCAAGGTGAAATTGCCCTTTGAAGTTATGGGTGGGCTTCTTGTTCCTTTGTGGAGGGTCCCTCCTGAGTTCTACACTTCAGACTCACCTATAGGCTTTCCTTGTGGATCCAATGATTGCTCAGCCAGGTGGCAGTGCCAGGGACAATTCGCTGTCCTGATATCCGAACTCTGATCCCTGGCCTAAGGCTTGCTCTTGTGGGGGTCCCGACAAATACACTAAAGAGGTGGTAACAGAGCTGTCCAGAGACACTCCTCCCACAGAGAATGAGTGCCATTATACTGTGGCGGCAACAGGAAGAAAAGCTTCTTGTACCTGTATCTGTTCTTGTGTAATTATCTGTTACATAAAATTTCTTGTACCATAATATGTTAAAAAATAAATGCTAAAATTCCTTTATAATAAAAAAGTATCTAAATATAAACAAATAAAATTCGAATTAAAAAATTTAAAAGAAAGATTTTTTTCCTGAAAAGTTTGGGCCAAAAATGTGGGTGCACGTTATGGGAGTGTAGATACGTGGCAAATATAGTAACTGAATAAACAGTGGTGCCACTCGCCAAGGTGAGGAACAATGGAAGAGGACCAGGCTTGAAGGTTGAGAGCTAGAGGACATAGATATCATGAGTTCAGTTTTTGACTATTAAATTGTCCTTCAGACATGAAAATTAGTGACAACAGAGCCAGTTGGATATAAGGGTATAGAACTCAGAAAAAAAGTGTGGGGTACAGGAATAAACTTTTGAGTTGTCAACACATAGATGGGTAATTTAAGTTGTGAGTGTGGAAGAAATTATCCTTGAGACAAAAAAAAAAAAAAAAAAAAAAAAAAAAAAAAAAAAAAAAAAAAAAAAAAAAAAAAAAAAAAAAAAAAAAAAAAAAAAAAAAAAAAAAAAAAAAAATATATATATATATATATATATATATATATAAGCTTAAAAAATAAAGGTCAAGAAGAGTATTGTTTCAAAGATGGAGAAGAAATAGCCAGAGAAGTAGGAATGTAGGAAATGTTCCATCTTGAAAGCTAAGGAAATAAACTGTTTCAAAGAGAAATTCTAATTAAGAAACTGCTTCCTCTATATCTTCAAAGCAAGGAAAAGCTAGTGAACATATCCATGAGAGATAAACATTAATAGTTTACATAATTGCAAGATCCTTAGCATTTGGTAATTTTTGTTTAGTTTCCTTTTTTCCCTACCTCTCAAAGAAAGAATGTACTTTAAGTTCCTATGAGGAAAAAAGTGAATTATTAATCTTTTACATGTATAAGGGCTAATAAATAAAACCTATAGAAAAGGCTTTTACAGTAGAATAGACTTTATTATATATAAGTGCAGGTGAAAGGAAAAACAAATTGTTCATTTTTGTATCTTAAATTCTTAAGTTTTCATTATGGTGTCTTTGTACTATTAGCAAAAGAAAAATAAACACTCACAAAATCAATTATCGCAAATACCTAGAGGCAACTTTCTTTACAATATATATTATAAAATAATGATAAGATTAGAGAAAAACTTAATTAGCTCTTAGTTTCAGGAATATTCTGAAATGTCACTGTAAATGTTTGTTAAAAATGGACATTGGCTCAAAAATATTAAATTGTAGGACTGCAATGTGCTCAGAAGCATTATTTACGAAAATCTTTTTGAAAGTCAAAATCAAGTTCCATACAATGAATGAGATATATGAAAGTGAGTTCAAATAACCACAGTGATTCATCCTCAAAGACAGAGAAGGAATTATTATCAAATCCTGTGGTTATGCTTTTTCTTAAACACTGTAAGAAAGACACTCAGTAAAATGTGAAGTGTTATATAAGGCCAGAACAGTAATATGAAAGCATCCCTGGGAATCCTAAGAAAACAATGTGCCAGAAAACCAGCCCCCTCTAAGATTGGATTTGGCATTCTGCATCCCCACCACCCTCAGCCCCAACTTTAACAGGACAATTGTTGTCACCACTGACCATTTACTTGCTAACCGAATTTAATATGTTTAGACATTTAATTTAACCTCTGCACAATTTTTTAAGATCAAACGCACACTTCTTTTGGAGATTACTTCCATTTGAAAAACTTCCATTTCATAATAAAAGATCTAGGATTACAGATAAACAAAAAAATAAAAAAATCTGTGTTAAACCCTACAACCTTTAAATAATCAATGAAACATTTTGGTGTCTATACTTCACATTTTTCCTAATCACAAATTATATTTTTTATATAGTCACTTCATTCTTAAACTAATCTCCTTCGCTGGCCTCCATGACTACTTTCTCATATCATTTCTTACCTCTATGGCCTTTTCATCTCAATATTCTCTATAGGATTTTATTATTTTGCCCTCCTCCTAAATCTTAGTGTTTCTCATTTCCCCCCCATCTTTACAGATTCTCTCTCTTATCATACTTACATTCTTTAGGCTGGCTCAACCATTTCTATGGAATAAAGCATCACTGAAATATTTACTTCCAGCCTCGACCTCTCCACTCCAGTTTGATATCCTTTAAGGACATCAAACTAAATGTATTTTAAACTGAATTATTTCCATACTCTACCCTGCTTTCAAACCTGATATTCTTCCATATTATCTTGGTTAAAAAAAAAAAAAAAAGGGACAAGCATATATATTTAGTCACCTAGTCAGAAACCTTTCTATCACATTACCCTCACATTCAATCAGATATCAAACTGATGCTACCAAAGTGATCTTCCTTCCACATATATACCAAAAAATATCTTTAGTTGAACTAAAGTACATTTTATTCCAGCTGTAAATTAAACTGTTATATAATCACTGTCCTCTTGAAGCTTAATCAAACACTGTTAATTTTGCCTTTATCACATTTGTCCATCTGTCTCCTCTGCATCTGTGCTACCTTTGTTTGGACTTTTATTGTGGCCCTAACTTTTTTACTCCTATCAGTTTCTCTGGGCATTCTGCAGTATAAGTCATTTATTTTCTCTGCTTTCCCCCATCCTCCTAATTTCGGTTTTCTCATGTCTGCAACGTCAGTTACCACTTGTCTCTGTTTTCTGTCTTTTAAAATTCTGTTAAACTTCTTTAACTGTTTTGTTGTCCTTGTTGATTTATATTTTAAAAATCTATCTACTACCATTTGTAGGTGTGTTTCAGGAAGAGATTGAAAGTAAATATGTAGAGGTAAATGATCAGGAACCCAGAATCAGGTCATTGTTGAGATTATAATTTCTAGATGTCACCATTGTCAGAATATTTTAATAACTTTTTCTATACTGCTATTTTTATAATATTTTAACTTTTCATTCACATTTTTACCTATATAGATTTCCAGGAAAACTTGCAACAGTTTCTCCTTTGTTCCTGAAAATAAAACTTATTAGTGTCTTATACAGTCATCTAGTCAGTGAGGAAATAGAAAATAAAATTCAGTTAGCAGGCAGGATTATTAGGAGAGTGCAGCACCCTTGTATACTTTGTTAGGTTTAATCTTGTACAAATATTAGCTACACACACATTGAGCTTTAAATGTCATGTGGAAACTAGATCTTTTATTTTGAAACACTGAAAATCTGTTAAATGACTGGTATGACAGTTTATCAAATTCTCTTTCTGGCCTTAATCATTTTAGAGAACTATGCTATGTTTCTTGCATAAAACTTTTGGAATGAAAAACACACACATGTGCATGAACACTCACGTGTCTGCACTCACAAACATGGCATTTTTTTTAAAGGATATGAGAGTCATCTTGCAATTGAACATCAAATACTCCCTTTATTCCTATTATTTTCTTAGGGGTAAAGAAATCACACCACTAGTTAAAATATTTTTAAAATCAGACTTTTTTTTCAATTGGGGTGTAACTTTTCTAAGTAATACAGAAATATACAGAATTGAAAGACTTTAGCTAGCTCTGATTGCTCCAGAAAAAGCAATAAAGATGGTAAGGACTTCGAGGGTACTGGACTTGAAAAAAAGAATGATAGGTTATTGGAAAAAAGAGAGGAATCCTTGTAGGAAAGTGGGATCAGGAATATATATTTTTGATTTTTGCATGAAAAGACTGGAAATCTGAAGAGAAAAGAATTTAGGAGGTATAGGAGAGAAAGTCAAGAGATGGGCCAAACTCATAATACAAAGAAAGCCTATCAGTTTTGAATGCAGTTTACAAAACCTAATATGGACACTCTAGGCACCAGTACGAGTGGAGTATATATCATTAATTATCACACATAGCCTATGTATATAACTGTATAAAAACTATTTTTTCAGAACCTAGAAAAAATAGATAACTTCCTAGAAACAACAATTTACCAACACTAAGTAATGAAGAAAGAGAAAATGTGAACAGACTAATTCCTCATAAGGAGATTGAATCAGTAATTAAAAACCTTCTAACAAATGTCTGGGGTGCCAGATAGTTTCACTAGTGAATGCTGCAAAAAAATTTTAAGAAAAATTAACCAATTCTTCTCAACTCATCCGTAATATATAACACTAATATACTCATTTTATAAGGCCAGAATTAACCCAACACCAAAGTTTAAAAATGATACAAAGAAAGAAAACTACAGGTCAAATATCTCTGATTAACACTATACAAAGTCCTCAACAAAACATTAGCAAACTGAATTCAACAACACATTTAAAGAATGGTACACCATGATCAAGTGGGATTTATTCCATGGATGCAAAGACAGTGTAACATCTACAAAGCAATCAGTGTGATACAATACATTAACAAAAATGAAAATCATATGATCACATCAATAGATGTAGAAAAAGCATCTGACAATTTTCAACATCAATTCATGATAAAAACTCTCAATAAAGTGAGTTTAGTAGGGTGTGTTGATATATATATATGTGTGTGTGTGTATATATATATATAAAAGGAATGGGGAACTTATACATTTAAGTTTTTTTTAATGTGTAGAACAAGTTACTACAATACAATGAAAAAATAGTGTTTTTAAAGGAAATGTACCTCAAATTATAATAAAGGCCTTATGACAAATCCACAGCTAACAACACTCAATGATAAAAGGTGAAAGATTTTCCTATAACATCAGTAAAAAGAGGATGCCTACTTTATCACTTTTATTCAACACAGCAATAAAAGTCTTAGAACAATCAGGTAACACATCCAAATTGGAAAGTAAGCATTATTTGTATATTTTATATATATATATATATACAATTTGGTATTATATATTAATAACCACTAAATATTCCATTAAAATGTTAGTCTATTGAATACAGTGAAGTTGTAGAATTAAAAACTTAATATACAAAAATTTGTTGTGTTTCTATATACTTATAACAACCTATAGAAAAAGAAAAAAAAAAACGCTGGACTTTGGTTCTAAGAAGGCAGACTATTAAGATCCTGAGCTTACCTCCTGCCAACAGACATACAAAAAATAAACTCATTTAATAACTATCACTATTGAAAAGCAACAGGGACCAGCATATCCACAAACAGAAAGAACAAATATCTTCACAACCGGTGGAAGCCAATCTGCCTCAGCATTCATCCTGGCTGATTCAGAAACCCTGGGATCTGTAGGGTGGGACCAGTGACAGGGACACTCCCTGAAGCCTCAACAGGTGTGTGCCTCCCCCACCCCGCCCCCAACCCGGCACACCACCCACCTACCCAAACCCACACACCTGAGAACTGACCCTCAGAATACAACCTGGTGTGGAAAATAAAGTGACTTTTCTTTGGAGACCAATATGCATCTGGGATGTGAAAAACAGGATAGAGAGTATGCATAAAGGATGCACAGATCTGACTGCAGGATTTTCATTTACTAAACTGAAAACCTCAGCCTGCCTTCCTACTGGTAAACTGGTATCTTCAGGGTATTCTCTGCCAAGATCCTTTTACAACAGGTGTGGGTACTGAAGACTGCTACTGCAGGAAGTCCCCAGGATAAAACGCCCTGACCCCTCCACCATACTTGTGCCAGTTTGTGCTGGCCGTTGCAGCTCTCCTGGCTGCCACAGACAACCATGTTTGCAACCCCAGTACAAATAGCTGAGGGACTGACTTCCTGTTAAGAGCATTTGATCTCCAGCTCTGTCAGGGAAGACATCACAGAGGCTCTATTGAAACAAGTTTTCTGTCCTCCTAAGGCTACAGCTAAAGAACTTTGCAATCTGCTTACTACTTGCCACAACCCAGTCCCAGCCTTTGTAGGCCTCTTCCTGCTGGGGCTGCTGCTTGGTTGGAGGATTAAGGGCTTTTCACAGCGGGGTGTGCTTTGTTACATCCAGCTCCCAGATCTGTGTTACCCATAGCCACTGTTGGGACTGTGGCCTGCTTGTGGCCTGGCTCACACCTCCTGGGTTTTTCTCCTCGTGTATTGTAGTTCAAGCCTATGATTGTTGGGGAAACCTTTGGATTCCTTACCCCAACTCCAGCCCTGTAGGCTGGACACTCAGACCTTAATACAATGATGTCTAGAGCTCCAACAATACTGATTAGAGCAGATATCCTACAACAAAAGACAGCCCAGCATTCCAGAACATCACCTACATACAATTCAATAACCTAATACAAGGCCTTTATACCAGGAAAGTCTAATCCATGAAATAAGCAGAAAGTATCAAACTGAATGAAGATGAGACAGAAATATATGTGAAATGATGAACCACAACAAAATCCCAGGAAAAATTTGGATTGCAATAGATTTTAGTAAAATGATAAAGATTTTAAAGTAATAGTTTTAATGATATTCACTGAAATCATAAGAACAATGGAGGAACAAAAGGAGAGCTACAACGAAGATAAAATATTCATATCACAAAATTCATAAAGGAAAAGAACACAATAGCTGAGTTAAAGAACATAATAGAGGGGCTCACAAGCAAAAGCCTCCAACGAAGTCAGCAAGCTCGAAGACTGGGCAGTAGAATGTACCCAACCAAGGCAGCAAAGAGAAAAAAAGACAGCATACAAGACTTAGGCGATAAAATCAAGAGGAACAATATTCACATCACAGGGTTCCACAGTAGAAGAGAAAAAGGGGCAGAAACCGTATTTGAAAAAATAAGTTATCTTCTTTGATTACAACGGCACAGAACTAGAAATCAATCACAAAAAGAAAGCTGGAAATTTCTAAAATATGTGGAGGATAAAAAACATGCGTCTGAATAACTTTTTGGTAAAAGAGGAAATCAAAGGAGAAATTTTAAAAGTACTTGGAGGCAAACGAGAATGAAGATTTGGAGTTCTAGAACTTATGGGATATAGTAAAAGCAGTACTAAGAGGAAAGTTTATAGCAATTCAGGCCTACCTGAAAAATCAAGAAAAATTACAAATAAACAATCTAACCATATATCTAAAGCAACTAGAAAAAGAACAACTGATGCCAAAAGTAAGAAGTAAGGAAATAATAAAAATCTAAACAGAAATAAATGAATAGTAATGAAAAAGGCAATTCAGAAAAGTAATGAAGTCAAAAGCTGGTTTTTTGAAAAAAATTTTAAAAAGGAACAAACCTTTGGCTAGGCTTGCTAAGAAAAAAAGAAAACTCTAATAACTATAATCAAAAAAGAAAGGGGTTCTGCCCTGGTAGTTAGGCTAATCGCCTCTGAAGAAGCACAGGTCACATACCCCTGGGTTTGAGATCCAGGTCAGGGGGAGGCAAACAGTGTGAACAACTAAATAAAAAATAAAAGTGGAATTTTCTCTTCTGGCCTGCCTGCCAAATTGCCTTCACTCCTGTCTGCACCTTTCCTTAAAAAAAAGAAGGGAAAAAAAAAGAAATAAAAGGAGAGAAGTTACAAGATACCTCAGAAATATAAAGCACCATAACAGACTACTATGAACAGCAGCTATATGCCAATAAATAGGACAACTTAGAGGACATGAACCGATTGTTAGAATCACACAGCCTATTAAGACAGAATTATGAAGAAATTGAAAACTTGAACAAACAAGTAACACAAGTAAGACAGTGCAAGATGTAATTAAAACTCTCCCCAAACATAAACAACTGGGTCAGAGACTTTTTCTAAACCTTGAGAGAATAAATACTACTACTCTTCTTAAACTATTCTAAAAAATTGAATAGGGAACAATTCCAAAAACTTTCTATGAGACTAACATTACACTGATACCAAAAGCAGACAAAAATATCACTAAAAAAGAAAAATTTCAGTATCTTTTTCTGATAAAAGTAGAGGCAAAAATAAAAAGAACCAAACCCCAGTTTGTTTTTCAGAGCATTCACCTAAAGGATTTTACAATCAGGATGCAGATGAACAGGTTTTCCTCTACTTGACTGATACTGTTTTTATTTCTTTCATATGTGAAGAGACATTATGTAAAAACTCTTTATGTTTTACTCCTAATATTTTAGTACTGTATATAAAAGTATTCCTCAAAAAACAAACAAAAAAACCCAAATGGAAGGTAGGAGGTCACTCTCTGACATGAGCTAGTAAAGAGTGGGTCTGGATGCAGTATTCCAGTATCTTTATTTCAGAATGTCGAGGTATCAGGACAGTGGTACCCTAAATCAGGGAAGTATCAAATGGAGAGAGAACATATCTTTCTAATGCTTTGATGTTCTATCAGGCCTCCACAACTGTTCCTAGCCTTCATTTTCTCACTCATTGTATCTATTATTCTACTTCTTTTTCTTCTTCAGTTTGCCTCTCTTCTTTTATGCCTACAGTAGTAGTTCACAAAATGTGGTGCCTGGACCTGCAGCTTTAAAATGACCTGAGAAGTTTTAAAATATACAAATTCTCAGGCTCTACTCCAGATCTATTGAATCTGGATGTGAGGACCAGAATCGTCATTTTAAACCAAGCTTGTTAGTTATTTTAATACATGCTAAACTTGAGAAACACTGGCATATTATCCTTTCTGATATAACTTGAACCATTTTAGAAAAACAGTGCTACATCTGACTTTAGATTCAGGTGAATGTGTGAAATATTTTATTATTAAATTACCCTATATTTTTTAAAAGTAAATAGCACTAAATTCTTTAGACTAAAAAAATGCAAATTTAGTTTATACATATCTGTCTTCATTTTTTCAACCAATAAATATGAACGTACAAAATGAAACTTACATATTAGAGTTACTGTTTTCAAAGGGGTAAAAACTAGTGGGACTAACAGACCAGCAAGCTTACACAGCGCTAATGCAAGTCAATATGTTTAACATGTTAAACTAGAAGCTGAAAACGACGTTATGGGAGCTTAGAAGAGGGACTGAGTCTACAATCAGAAAAAAACCTTATGAATGAAGGATTAGAAATGGACTGGAAAGATGAATAGGTCATTTAGATTAATTTCTCTTCTGTTATATTTCTAATTTTTTCCTCTTATATGTTATTAGTTAATGGCTATTATTTTACATGTGGTTTTAGTTGAGTACTTTAAAAACACATACAGCTTAAATATGAGAACCAATATACATATTCTGCAGTGGAAATGAGTGGAATGAGTGGAAATAAAATAAATGATTTTATTTTTATGAAAAGCATTATGTTTTGCCTCAAGAGAATTTTCTAATATTGATCTAGTTTATGTTCACTTAAAGAAACTAAAAAATTTACCTTAAATAAATGTGAATAAATGTTACAGTTATAGACTAAACTATTTTATTGTTCAAAGACCATGTGCAATATACCTGAAAAAAAACACATCACTAAGACCATATTCTTATTTATAATATATTACTATCTGGTATTATGATCTTGAGCAAATTATTTCACTTCTCTACACCTTAGTTTTTTTTATCTAGAAAAGAGTTTGGACTTGAGCTCTATGACCTTAATTTTTATTTCTTCTTTGACTAAACCCTTCTGAACTCCATTTATGATTTCAACTTTTTCAATTATAAAATATTTCAAGAAAGGGAATGCCTCTTTATGTGGCTCTCTAAGCAAATAACTACTGCAAATACTTTGGCTACAAGGATAAATTCCAGAAGTTAGTCGCACGAAGTTTACAGAACACAATGTTAGGTTTGAATTGTGCTTATGACAACCACATTAGGAAAGAGTGTCCTTAAAATTACATTACTTCATCTCTAAAGAGATATGTCTCAAGAGACCATGGCAGTGGTAAAAACCTTGGCTGAACAACTTTCTACACGCTGATAGAAACTCATTCCTCAAATTGTAAGACTTACTCAGAAAAATACTCTAATTCCAAACAACAATAATAACAATGACTAACCACAGATAAAATCAGAGTTGCATGCCACAATAGAGATTTAAATAAAGTGGAAGAGATTTAAATGGAAGAATTTTTCACTTAAGACTATAGAGGGAGATGAGACTCTGAAAACATGGCTAGAATATAGTTCACATAAATATAATTTATCATTTATAGAAGCATAATGACAACTGTTTACTGTCATAATTTTGAAACCGTCAAAAGTTAAGGAAATTTAAACAATAAAAAGTTATATAATAAGGGGTACATTGTCTTGACACTAAAACAGGTTGTATATCTTTGTTATTTTCTAACCTGGTTCCTTCTGGCACATAGAGGTCTTAAGGAAGAGGGATTTAGCAATAACCTTTTAGAATGTATCACCTTATTAGACAAATATCTGTGTCTAACTGATTTTCCTTACCCTTTAAAAAGTGTATCTCTAATTTCTGGGTCCAAACGCCTGCCTAAAGTTCAGTCAAATGTTTCAGTGAGATGTAAGCGAAATGAACTGCATGAAGTGTACAGTAGGCCAAAAGTACAGACCAGAAGGTGAATAGTTTGGGTTGTTTCATGCTAGTAACACCATTAAAAAGCAACCTTTGCTAAATCTCTAGAAGGCTTTGATTTTTAAAAAAAAAAAAACCCACAAAACCAGTCTTGTACTATCAGGTTCAAAAGAAAATGAAGATAAGTAGAATGAAGCAGGACCAGTGAATGGGTTAGGTTTGAACTTGGAATTCTACAGAGATGTCTGACAAAAATATAAAGTGAATTGTATGTATTTAAATTTTCTTAGTAGCCTGGTTAAGAAAAAAAACTATAATGGTGAAGAACACCTGATAATTTGGTGGAGAGCGGGGTTTATTGACATACATCTGAGGAATGGGGAAACTGCACATATGGGGAACCTACACATAGGAGTTTACTTTAGTGTATAAAACCAAAGTTGCTGCAATAAAAGAAAAAGTAAGGAAGACAAGAATAAAAGCAGGTTGGCAGGAAGAGAGGAGGAAAAGTGCTTTTACTTATTTATTTATTTATTTTTTTTTTTGGTTGTTTGCCCTGATCTGGGGTCTCAAAACCAGGTGCTTGGTCTTTACAAGGTCTCTAGCCCAGGTGCTGGCTTAACGCTGGTGCCACCAGGGCATACCACCTGCCTGAGAATTTTGAATAAATTGTGGCAGAGACTTCTCTGCAGTCTGGGGACTCAGTTGAAAGGCTGAGAGGGGGACTTCCCTTGGATGCCTCCCTCTCAGCTGAGGAGTGAGCTAAGTGGGGAGAGATGAAAAGTGGGGAAGGGGACAGGGGAGGCAGAATGAGGCCACCTCCTAACCCCAGAGACCCGGGCCCTTTCTGATGAAGCCTGCTGCCCTGTTCAGGCCTGGACACCCAAGGTAGTCAAAGTCCCTGCAACAAGGTACTGCTGAGCCTCCCACATATTCGAAGACCAAGATATGGATCTTGTTAACTTGTATTTTTTTTCAGTTGTAAACTCTAACTTGCCTTAATTTGCACTTATAAAAAAGTTTCATTCCTTTTGCTTTTTTCCTTTTTTTCACAATTAAGACTTGATCATTTCTGTGCTAAATAAGTAAAAAAAATATTTGGGGCAAACAATGCTTGATTTTCCAGTAGTTAGTTATTAAAAACTTATAAAATTTGACATTGGTAAACTTTAAAAAACTGGGAGTCAGGAAAGTTTCACCTTGACAAAACAAAAACAAAAATATTGCAAAAATATTATGTAAAGAAAAAAAAGGATATCCCAATTTAAAACTTCACAATGACATACCTATCAAGATTCTTACATTAGAAGACACATTTGTTTTAAGTCAACAAACAAGGAATATTTAGGAATACAGTGTACTGGGCTATAAAACATGTCTCAGTAAAGTAACAGAAAGCATGTTCTCTAATCACAACAGAATTAAACTAGAAAGTATTAACAGAAGGGTCCATAAGGATATGGTAAGTATAGGGATATTTTGGGGATTTTGCAGGATCAATTCCATACCACTGTAATAAAGCATGCATTGCAATAAAGTGAGACACATGAATTTTTAAATTTCCTAGTGCATATAAAAGTTATGTCTACACTATAATGTCATCTATTAATTTTGCAATAGTATTGTGTCTAAAAAATGTGCATACCTTAATTTAAAAATAACCTTTTTTTTTTTTTTTAAAGAAGAAGGAAGTAGGCAGTTGTGAAGGCAAGTAGGTAAGCAGGAAAGGAAGGGAGAGGAAGAAGCACTTTTTATTTATTTAGTTGTTCATTTTGGCTGTTGCCCTGGCCCTGGGTGGTGAACTGGATCCTTGGGCTTTGTGAGGACTACACCACAGGTACAAACTTAACACCTAAGCCACCAGGGCATACCAAAAATACTATTATTCATTGCTAAAGAATGCTAACCATAGTCTGAGCCTTTAGGCAGTCATAATAATTTTTTCCTGGTGGAGGTTCCTGCCTCAATGACTGCTGATTGATAAGGGTTGTGGTTGCTGAAGTTGGAGTACTTGTAATAATTTCTTAAAAAAAGAAAACAATAAACTTTGCTGTACTGACGGACTCTTCCAAATGAATTCTCTAGCATTTTACTCACAGTAGAATTCCTTTCAAAATTGGAGCCAATCCTCTCAAAGCTTGCCACTGATTTAACAACTGAGTTTGTGGAATCCAAATCCTTTGTTGTAATGTCAATAATGTTCACAGCATCTTCACCAGAAATCATCCCATTTCAAGAAACTGTTCTCTTTACTCATTTATTAGAAGCAAATCATCATCATGAGATTGCAGCAATTCAGTCACATCTTCAGGCTCTTCTTATTCTATTTCTCTTGCTATTTCCACCGTCCCTGAGGTTACTTCCTCCACTGAAGTCTTGCAGCCCTCAAAGTCATCCATGAGGGTTGGAATTAACTTCTTTCAAACTTTTGTTTATGTTGATATTTTTTACTTCCTCCCATGAATCGTGAATGCTCTTAATGGCATCTAGATAGGTAAATACTTCTCAGAAGGTTTTCAATTGACTTGGCCCAGATCCTTTAAGGAACCACTATTTGTAATAGTTACACACTTGCAAAACATATTTCTTAAATAATAAACATCTAGATGATTCCTTGATTAACTGCTGCAGAATGGATATTGTATTAGCAAGCATGGAAATAACATTGATTTTCTTGCCAATTAGTAGTATTTTGAAAGGATTTTTTTTCTCCTGAGCAGTAAGTCTTAATACATTCAGTAAATTACATTGTAAACATATGTAGTGGCTCCCAGACTTTTGTGGTTGAATTTGTAGAGCACAGACAGATTAGACTTAGCATAACTCTTGCTTTTTTTATTAAGTATTTATTGAGGTAATTTTGCTTTGCAAAATAATTTAAATCCTTATAAACTGGTTCCCCATTCCTCATATATATGTCAACATATCCAGCCCTCCACTAAATTACCAAGAGTTCTTCACCTCTATCCATAGGACCCCACCACTACTTGCCCCCATCCCTCACCCTGTTACCGACTGGTAACCTCAGTTCTATTGTCAATGTCCAAGAGTTGGTTTTGTTTAGTCTGCTCCTTTTCTTTGTGTCTTCACATTCTATCACATTCTATCTACAAGATCATCTGGTATTCATCTTTCTCCTCTGGCTTATTTCACTTAGCCTAATCCCTTCTAGTTCTATATGTTGATTCAAATGACAGGATTTCATCTTTTCTAAGGGATGTGTAGTATTCCATTGCGTATATATACTACATCTTCTTTATCTATTCATCCAATGGAAGGGCACTCAGGTAATTTCCAGTTCTTGGCTATTGTAAATAAAGCTGCATTAAATTTTGGGGTACATATATCTCTGTGAATGTTTTTTAACTTTTGGATAAATATCCAGAAGAGGGATGATGGGATCATAAGGGATTTCCATTTTCGATATTTTGAAGAATCTCCATACTGCTTTTCGCAGAGGTTGTACCAATTTGCACTCCTATCAACAGTGTAAAAATGTTCCCTTTTCTCCACATCCTTGCCAACATTTGTTGGCAGACTTTCGGATAACAGCCAGTCTCTCAGATGTAAGGTGATACCTCATTGTTTCGATTTTAGTGTAACTCTGGCTCTAGAATTTCCAGAATGGTAAAAAAGCACTGGCGTCAACTTATACTCAAGAGGTGCATTCAGCCCCTAAAGAGAAAGTCAGCTGATCCTTTGAAGCCAGGAACTGACTTCTCTCTAGCTATGAAAGTCCTGGAGGGTATCTTCCTCCAGCAGAAGGTTGCTTCATCTACACAGAAAATCTAGTCCATTGTATAAGGTCATTTATATAGTTTACATGCATCCCAAGGACCCAGGTTCAAGAGCTGGGCTTGGTAGTGGGGACAACCAAGATCAACAGCTAAATAAATAAATGTTAAGAAAAGAAAAGAAAAAGAAACACTGTTGCTTGTGTAGCCACCTTCATCAATTATCTTAGCTGGATCTCCTGGATCACTTGCTGCAGCTTCCATATTAGTTGGTACTTGTTACTTCACCTCGCACTTCTCTATGTTACGGAGGCAACTTTTTCTTAAACCTCGTGAACCAGCCTCTGCTAGTTTCCAACTTTTCTTCTGCAGCTTCTTCATTGCTCTCAAACTTCAGAGACTCGAAAAGTGTTAGGACATTGCTCTGGCCTAGGCTTTGGCTGGTTTGATCTTCTGTCCAGATCACCACAACATTCTCCGTGTCAGCAATAAAGCTGTTTTACTTTCTTATCATTTGTGTGTTTACTTCAATAGTACTTTTAATTTCTATCAAGACTTTTCCTTTGCACTCATAACTTGGTCAAACGTTTGGCACAGGAGGCCTCATTTTTAGCCTATCTTGGCTTTTGACATGCCTTCCTCATGATGCTTAATTCTTTCTAGCTTTTGATTTTGAAATGTTTACTTGAACACTTTGTGGTCGTTCTAGAGTTATTTATTAGCCTAATTTCAATATTGTTGTGTCTCAGGGAATAGGGAGGCTCAATGAGAGGGAAAGAAATAAGAGAATGACTGGTAGAGTAGTCAGAACACACATAAAAGTTATTAAATTTATCTTACTTGTACACAAATTATCTCAAATTGACTGTCTCAGCCTCTATTTAAAAAAAAAATAGAAACTTAATAAAACATGAAATAGAATAAAGCAAATAGTAAATATTGGAGCAGCAAATAGCAATATAAAACAAAAACAGAGAAATCACTAAGTACCAAAATTAGTTCTTTGAGAAGTTTAGTAAAATAGATAAACAGCTAGTCAGAATAAATAGAAAAAAAAGAGAAGACAGATTGTTGCTGATAAATGACATTCTATAGGTTTTACCTAAATTAAAAGGATAAGTGAACATGATTAACAACTTTATGCCTATAAATTGAACAACTTGATGAAAGACGATTTCTTCGTTAGATACAAGCTGCTAAAGCTTTTTATTAAAAGTAGATAAAGTGAATACTACTATATCTATAAAATAATTGAATTTATAGTTTAAAATCTTCCCACAAATAAAAATCCAGGGCTGTACAGCTTTACTAGTGAACTCTACGGAATATTTAAGAAGGAAACAATACCAATCCTAGAAAAACTCATTCACGACATTGAGGTGGAGGATACATGCTGCAACTCGTTTCATGAGACCACTAGTGCACTGCTAACCAAATCACATTTAAACTGCATTTGTGGATTAATATCCCTCACAAACACAGACAGAAAAATTCTAAACATAACTTTAGCAAATTGAATTGAACAATATAAGAACTTAATACATCATTACCAGGTAGAACAACTGAGTTGGCTTCATGTTAGGAAAAATAATCAACATAATTCATTCATCATGTCAAATAACAAAAGGAATATACGACCACCTTAATATAGAAGAAATTCTGTGATATAATTCAGCATCCATTCTTGATAAAAATTCTCAGCATACCAGGATTCAAAGACCACTTCCTCAAACAAATAAGAGTATCTAAGAAAAAAATCTGTACTTGACACTTAATGGCACAAAACTGAATGCTATCCCCCAAGATCAAGAAAAACAATGGAGGTCTGCTCTTACCACTTCATTTAATATTCTACTGAAAGTTAGCCAGTGCGATAAGGCAAGGAAAAGGAGTGAAAGGCATATCATTGGAAGGGAAGAAGGAATAATATTTTTTTACAGACAAGATGATTACCTTTGTAGAAAATCCAAACGAAGGTGGCTGAGTGGAATTTAAACTAGTAAAATGAAATGCAGTGATAAATATAAAGCTAGGGGAAAAAGTATGATATTCTAAAATAATTTGACTCTATAGGTGAATAAGGTTGAAAATTTTAGACAAACCTAAGGTTGCTTCTTCTTAAAACTCCACTTAATAACCAATATATTATTTTCTTTGAAAAACAAATAAATTATAAAGATATACTTAACCTAAACTAACAATGGAGAAATCCAAAACAATCAATCTATTTGCACATGAGAATATTCAAAGGCTCAGGAACTTGAAGAACCAATTACTTTTAAAACTGTACAAAGGACCTTGGGATGTATGTGAACTGTGCCCACCTCTACTCCACTAGGGCCCAATTACGCATCCTAGGGCTGAGGGGAATAACAGAGATGAACAACTAAATAAAATAAGTAACTGCTCTTCTTCCTCTTTCTTCCTGCCTGCCAACCTGTCTCTACTCTCCTTTATTCCCGCAGCACCTTTTCCTTTAAAAAAATACATTGCACAAAAGAAAGGAGAACTATTTAAAGTCTATTTTAAACGAAGGCAGCCCTCCAGATTATCTCCTCCAACTATACAGAGCAGGAATACTGCTCTCTCCTAACCTAGAAGATGCCTGGAGAAGAACGACTATATAGAATCACTGGGTTGGAAGACACCAGACACAGATGAAGATATATGTACCACACTAAAATGAGCAAAATAAAACATTCTGAAAGTTAAGATACTTAGCCCTCTCATTCTGTTAGCAACCAGATTTTTAAATTCCAGGCTGGAGATTTCCTTATATCTAGACAATCTTAATAACTCCTACCCCTCAAAAAAATAAAAATAAAAAAATGAGAGAACAGAACCAAAGATAGTGATATTGAGGGTTTCCTTATAAGCAAGCAACCAAGTGTCACCAGATATCTGAACAAAGTTTCTAATAAAAACAAAGGCCAAAAGAAAAATATTGGCAAGAGAAATTATGGGGAGATAAGGATAAGAAAATGTCTCTCTGTCTTGGTACACTTTGTATAAAAGCGTAAGTATACACACATAGTCGGCATCCTCACAGAGATTATGTGAGTGTATTATATCCAGGAAACAAAATCAGAATACTAAAAAATGGGGAATATGTGAAACATAAGAGTCCCTGGATATATATATATATATATATATGCATATATATATATACATATATATATATATATGTATATATATATATATATTTAGAAAGCCGAAATGTAAAACTCAATAGAGGGTTTGGAAAAAAATGCTGAGATAGTATCCTAGAAGGAAAGGTAAAAAAGACAGACAGGAAATAGTAAAGAAAAGAAAGAGGATTGGTTCAGGAAGGCTAACATCTGAAAAGTATAAATCCCAGATGAACAAATTGCAAAAACAAAGAAAAGGAAAATAACTGAAAGAAACTGCCTGGAATTTAAGGACAGGAACTCCAGATTGAAGGTTCTGTCCAGTATCTAGAACAGCACATGTAAACAGTCCAATGACATCAGTGTGAAATTTCAGAAAACTAAAGTCAAAGGGAGATTCTATAATCTTCCACAGAGCAAAACCCTGAATTTCGTGGGAGGGGTAAAGGAATGTAAGCACAGGTCAATAAAAGACATTAATCAATTTAATCTAATTTATGGATCTGTTAAGGGAGAGAAAAACATATTATTACAATAGATGCTGGAAAGCCATAAAAATATTTATCAGTCAATACATATAAGAACTAAGTAGAATGGAAAATAAGAAAACTAGCTAAATACAATAAGAAATATTCAATGAAGTCAAATAATAAGTATAAATGACAAAATACAAATCATTTCAATCAGAAATAAGAGTGGGGTAGCTTCTTTGAGATTTTTATTTACCACTCTTGAAAGTTCAGGCAAACACAATTAAGAAAATAAAAGTCTAAACATGGTTAGAAAGAGACAAAACTATCTTTTGGGGGAGCTGATATTGCTGTATGCCCAGACATGCTAATAGAAACTTAAAATTAAGTTAAGAATTTGGTAAAATAGATAATAAATATAAAAAATTAATAGCTTTGATTTATCGTAGGGAAAAGCAACAAGAAGTGAAAATGAGAAATATATTGCATTCATAATAGCAATTCAAAGAATAAAGTACAAGGAAAACATTTAAGAAAGCAAAGAATCAGAAGAAGCTTACTGAAAGGCATTAAAAAATAGAAAACTAAACCACTTATTGAATGAGATGTAGTTACATTTTAATTCTCCCCAAATTAACATATAAATTAAGTGAAACTTCAATTGACTTGCATTCTAAATTCTAACTGACTTGGGGAGGGGACTGAATATTATTATATTAATGTTTATAAGAAAGACTCAATGCCCAAGAATGACTAAAAGAACTCACAAAAGAATAGTACAGGATAATTTGTCTTATCAGGTATCAGGAACATAATAAAGTCCCTTAATCAAATCAATAATGATATTAGGTTAGAAATACATAGCATCTCTGGATTAGCATAATAAGTCCAGAAATAAATTATAGTATGTATGATAATACAACATATGATAAATAAGGTAGTTCAATTCAGTGGGAAAGCTATGAGTTATTTAACAAATTGTGTTTCCATTAACTGACTATCCCTCTGGAAGAAATCAAAATTAAACACTTAAAATATACTATGTAATTATAAAAACAGACTCCAGATGGAATAAGAATTTTGCAAGAACATTAATATAGCATGTATACTGGGAATAAAGAAAACATTCTTAATTAGAGTAAAACTAGAGAGACTATTGAAAAAAGAACAGCCAAAGTCTAAACAAAATATTTAAAGCTCACCAATGGCAAAAGATAAAATTCAAAGCCAATAAATAACTGTGCTTGAGAAAAACTTTAAAGGGCAATAGTCTCTATTTTTAAAAGTGCTCTTAAAAATGGCTAGAAAATGCCAAACTGCCCAAGAGAAAATCAGGCAAGAGGTACGCATAAGCCAGCTATAGAACAACTTTGAAAAATCAAGGAAATATAGATGCTAAAACTCATTAATAGTCAAAGAACTATGTAAAGTGAAATGAAGAATGTGATTATTTCACTGACTGGTAGATTTATGCCTTCCTGATTCATATATTCAGCAAGTATTTATTGAAACTTTCCCTGGGCACTGTTCTAGGTGCTGGGGATCACGAGTGAAATAAACAAAGGCCTACTTATAAGCACTTTTTGTCCTATCACTTCACTCATCTGGAAAACAATGAAAATGGGAATTGAACCTATTGGAAAGAATGTGGGAAGGAGATACTCTCACATAATTGCTGCAGAAACACGAAATAAACCAAACTTTTTGAAGAACAATCTGGTAAATCCTAATAAAACTGTACACACACGCACACCCTTTGTTGAGCAATTCCATTCCTACTAGTTGAACACACAGAAATACAAAACTACCAGTAAAAAAAGTTATATGTACAAGACTGTTTACTTAAGGCTTTGTTTAAGGCAGGGAAAAAAAACTGAACAGAAAGTGAATTCCTATTAATAGGGGAATGCTTGAAAAAAATTGGGCGGTAGCCATAGCATGAAATATATACATATGAAAAAGGCAGAGGCAGGAATGAAGAAAGGAGGAAGAAGCATTTTATTTATTTTCTGGAGTTGTTTATCCTGGCTGTTCCTGCCAGCCCCAGGATGCAAATCTGGAACCTTGGGATATATGTGGACAGCACCCAACCACTACTCTACCAATGTGAGTTGACACATGAAATACTATTCAGCTCTTAAAAAGAATGTTTTAACGCCATTGTTCCTAAACCGTGGGATGAGTCATTTTGAACTGCTTCACCAAAATCACCGGGCAGGCATGGTATAATTTTAATATTCAGGGGAAATGAAGCGGCATCTTTCAACTACTGACATAGCATGTACAACAAATGTGAGGTAATGCATAGCGTCAAGATTCGATTGTGTTGCCTTATGAACAATAGCATACCTTTGTGAAGCTGGGTGCTCAGTGACAAGTAAGTGCTATGCTTTTGTAAAGTGACGGAGGCGGAGGTAGTACAGCCAAGCTAACTCCATCACTGTGCAATGGTGCAGTACAAGAACACGCATTCTTTAGTAAGCAATTGCAATTATTTATAAATAAAAGTATTAATCTCTTTGAATTTATATGTATTTTTTCAAACAGTTATCCATAAATTAATTTATGTAATGGCATAAATGTAAAGTTGGCCACAACCATTTAATAAATGAAGCTTTTATGCATTTCTTTTGGCCCAGAGGATACCATCCCCCCACCAAAGAAAACATTGTTGAGATATTAAGAACTCTGTGAATTCAGGAAGTATGGAAACCTCTTAAACCTGAAGCTTAAAAAATAGTTTTAGATGACTTTACTAGTGAGTTCTTAGAAACTTTAAAGCCACACACTATTTTAGTCTAACATAAATTCTCTCAAAAAGTAGAGATACAGAGCAACAATTTCTATTTCATTGTCTGACACAAGTATAACACTGCTCCACTACTGGTCAGAAAAAACATGAAAAATTACAGGCTAATTTCAATCATAGAAAAAATTCTAACATAATGAAGTCAAACAATAATTGATAGTTGAGAAGAAGCACTCTACAGACTCCAACACCTATGAATGACAAAAACTCTTAACAAACTGGGGATGGAAAACTTTTTTCAATGAATTATTTAAAATGTTATTAAAAGACATTAAAGACCTAAATATATTAAGTACTTACTATGTTTATAAATAGGAAGACTTGAAAAAATGTCAGTTCCAAATAATTCTAATCGAAATCTAAAAGAATTTCTCATGGTATTCAATAAGGTAATTCTAAAATTATATAGGAAAGCAAACAACAAATAGCAAGACATTTCTTAGGAAGAGATAGAAAGAGGACTTGCTTCAGATATTAAAAATTTATTATAAAACATTAATTATGAACATGTAATGCTTTAGCGAAAATAGGCAAATAAATAGAACAGAAATCTTAAAAAGACCCACATATTCATAGAAATAAGATATATGAAAAAGGGGAAAACAAATCATCAGAGAAAATATATACTATTAAATAAATTGCTCAGCACGAACAATTTGGAAAAGAATAAACTGGATCTCTAGCTCATCAATCCATAAAAAATCAATTTCAGGTATATTGAGAACTTAAATATGAGAAACAACATATTAAGGACTTAAATATGAGTACTACTTTTTAAGAGGCTATGAAGTTATCTCTATGACCTCATGGTAGGGAAGGCTTCTTCCTCAAGACAAAAAGTACAAGCCATAAAAAAAGTGACTGATGACCTTGACTGCATAAAAATTACAAACTTGTATTCATTAGTGACATCAGAGACAAGTAAAAGATAATTACAATCTGGGAAGAGATATCTGTCACATGAAACAATTGGTGTTCAAAGCATACTAAGAATTCCAAAAAATCAATGAGAAAACATAACACCAAAGAAAACAGGGTGGAAAAAGCAAATAATCAGCATGCCTTGGTAGTTTAGGCATTGTGTGTGTCTGGGGCCCAGCCCATGTAAAGCCCCAGGACCTGCGTTTGTGACCTGGAGTTGGAGGGATCAACCAGAGGTGAACAAGGAAATAAAAATGCTTCTTCTTCTCTCTTCTTGCCCTGCCTCCCTTCATTCCTGCCAGCCATCCTTCCTCAAAAAAAAAAAAAAAAAAGCTGAAAATAATAATTTCCTTAGTTAAAAAACAGGACAATTCAATAAACATAAAAATGGTGTATTTTATAGTTATTAGGAAATGTAGATTATAATTATATATATTCTTTTACAATTAATCGACTAGCAAAATTGAAAAATCAAGAACTTTTTATAGGGATGTTACCAGGTGATAGAAGCAACAGAAAACTAGCTGTACACCTAAGGGGAACACCTTACAATTTTCTCAGGTAAATGATGCCTATGAGAGAATGCCACAGTGTAGTGCTCATGAGCCAGTGGTACCCCCTACACCTCAGAGACCAACACAGACTGCATTTGAAGGGACAGAAAAGATATCCATACACTGGAGTGGCAGAAAATGGTTGGAAAAGACTTGTGGAGACAATGGTTTGTGGGGAATGAAGATGAAAGGTCTGCTGGTCCATAAGGTTCAGGGGAAGACAGAGAAGAGATGGTGTGGAGGCACAGGCTCATGGTCCAGGTGAAGCCCAAAGCAGAGGAACTGGGGTACTCTGCATAGAATGCGACCCCGGCATGGACAACCAAAAAAAACACTTTTACTACAGTACACCTCCTCACCTACCCCCTAGGTATCATACTGGTGTTATAAAGTGAGCTGACAGCATACAGTTTGCTAAGTCTCAGACCTGGGACTCCACAAAAGAGGCTTAACAGCAATGCCATGCAAAGGAATTATATTATCATTATAATTACAATATCTAGAAGAAATGGGTACATTCCCAGAAACAATCCAAGACTGAATCAGGAAGAAATAGAAAATCTAAACAGATTAATCATGAGTAAGATAAATAAAACATTAATCAAAAGTTTTTCTGAAAAATAAAAGCCCAAGACTAGAGGACTTCACTAGTGAATTCTACTAAATTTTCAAAGAATTAATACCTGTACTTTTCTAACTGTTGCAAAAAATTGAAAAAGAGGAAAAACTTTCAAAAATATTTTATGAGCCAACATCATTCTAATTGAAAACCACACATTATACACACAAACACGCGTGCGCACACAGACACACACACACACACATTTTTAAGGAAGTGCCAGGTTGTTTTCCAAAACAGACCAGATTCTTTGTTCAACTTTAAATTGAGCTATTGGTCTTTTTATTGCTGAATTCTAAGAGTTCTCTATATATTCTGTATATAAGTCCTTTACTAGATAGATAAATTATATGCAAATATTTTTCCCTTTTTGTGGGTTGTATTTCTTACTGATTTTTATCTGTTTTCTAGTTAACTATCGAGGGAAATAAAAAGGCCAGTATTTCTGGTGACCATTGATGTAAAAATCTGCAACAAAATAATAGCAACATACATTAAAAGAATCATACACCATGATCAAATGGAATTTATTTTGGGGGTGCAAGGATGTTCAACATACACAAATCAGTAAATACGATACACCATACATCAACAAAAGGGCAAAAATCATGTGATCATCTCGATGCAGAAATAGCATATAAAATTCAACATTAACTTATGAGAAAATCTTCAATAAAATGGTTACCAAAGGAACACACATAAACATTATATATATATATATATATGTATACACTACATGTACACACACACATTAAAAAAAAAACCCACCGTCAACTTTATATGCAATATTGAAAAACTGAAAGCTTTTCCTGTAAGATCAGAAACAAGATATGGATAAAGTGTCTTGTATACACTCACCACTATATTCAATATAGTGCTGAAAGTTCTAGGAGAGCAATTAGATAAGAAAGGGATATAAAATGTATCCAATTTGGAATGAAAAAGTAAAACCATCATTATTTGAAGATGACATGATAATATATAGAAAATCCCAGAGATTCCAGCAGATAACAATTAGAAACAATAAATGAATACAGTAAAGTGACAGGCAACAAAATAAATATATAAAAATCTGTTG
This sequence comes from Solenodon paradoxus, assembly GCA_004363575.1. Taxonomy (NCBI): domain Eukaryota; kingdom Metazoa; phylum Chordata; class Mammalia; order Eulipotyphla; family Solenodontidae; genus Solenodon; species Solenodon paradoxus. The sequence continues at coordinate 185,023 of RJWH01000933.1, forward strand.
CTTTTCTATATGCAAATAACAAATTAGCAGAAAGAAAAACTAGGAAAACAATTTACATGCACTGCAAAAAGAATTAAATACTCTAGAATAAATTTAACCAAAAGGTGAAAGAACTATATTCTGCAATGGAAAAATTAACAATCCAATTAAAAAATGGACAGAGGCTCTGAGTAGATACTTCTCCAAAGAAGATACACAGATGGCCAGCACATACATGAAAAAAAGCTCATTATCACTTTTTAGGGAAATGTAAATCAAAATCACAATGAGCTAAAATGGCTACCGTGCAAAAGACTGACAACAATAATGTTGGAGAGGACATGGAGAAAAGAGAACCCTTGTACACGGTTGGTGGAAGTATAAATTTATGCAGATATTATAAACAGCAGTATAGAGATTCTTCAAAAATTGAAAACAGATTCCATTCAATCCATTTATTCCATTTCTGGGTATTGACCTTAAGAATACAAAACACTAATTTGAAGAGATAAATGTGGCCCATATTCATTGCAGCATAATATGCAAGAACCAATGGCTAGAAACATCTATGTGCCCACTGACAGATGACTAAATAAGAGATGGTGTATGTGCATATATATACACACATACATAAAATGGAATGCTATATTACTCAACTATTAAGAAAAAGGATAAAATCCTGTTATTTATAACAACATGGGTTAACCCAGAGGGTATTATGCTTAGTGAAACAAGTCACATGGAGAAAGATAAAAACTATGAATCCACTCATATGTGGTATATAGAGAAGTCAAACAAAGAGATGAACTAAATAAACTTTAGGCAATAAGAGCAAATTAGTGGTTACTAGAAGGAAAACAGGACAAGAGATACGAAAATCAGGTAAAAGTGTTCAATTATATGGAGAAGGAAAGAACTGGACTTTAAGTCTATAACTTAATGTAGCATATACAAATGTTTTTCATAATGTGCACACCTGAAACTTAGTAGTGCTATAATTCAATATTATTGCAATTTAAATATTATTTAGAAATAGAATTTGATACCAAAACGTGGCAAGGATGTAAAAATTTAGAAGAAGTTTGTCATAATCAAGTAAAGTTGGGTTTACAAATACTTTTGACTCAGCAATTCTATTTCTGTGTTTAGGCAAGAGAAATTCTAGCACAAGTGCATCAGTCTATAAGAATGGTCATGATGCTTGTTTACATTGCCTCAGAAATAAAAACTGAACATGTTCAACATCAGAATGGACTCATACAGATAGTGAATATAAAACATGGATGAATCAACATGGATGAACATCACGAGAAGTTGCTCAATAAACATTTATTCTGTCAATGCAAAAAACAGGATGTTTCCAAGTATATGAGAGTCAAAGTTGGAAAAATAAACTGTTTTGTGTTTTAAAAGAACATACCTATGAGGTTAAACCATGAAGAAAAACAAGGGAATGAATAACATCACATTAATGGGTAGTTTTCGGGAGAGAAAGAGTAGTAGTTGAGATGGCACTTCCAAGGATTTCAGTGTTAATACTCTATTTCTTAAACTGGGTGTTGGGTACATGGGTGTTTATTATTAAATAATAAATATGCCATAAATATTATCTATTTCACAAATGTATTTCATGAGTCAAACAATGACTACTTGAAAACAAGGTCTAGTTGTTATGCAGAATAGGTAATGATTAGCAAGGTTTATACATTAGCTGCCTTTCAATAGCACATATTAGCATTACAAGTACAGTTTAAAGTTCTGCCTCAACAAAAACACAAATTACTATATATCATGGGTTTTCTCAAACAGTCAACACATAGGATGTCAAATATTCAGTTGTCAGTAGTCTACTAAATCTCCATTAAATGATCCTTAGGTAAGTTTAACTCAATGAAATCTGATATAGCTAGGTAAGATAATATTTAAAATTCCATTTGCAAAAGCAATTATTCTGTTCCCCAGGAAATTATTAGGATTTTCTATATATGTAGGCAGATGTAACTGAGATATGTATAATACAATAGATGTGGAGAAAATGAAGAGTGCTACTTAAAAGCTTTTCCTGACCTATGCCAGAATTTATTTTGGAGAAAAGAAACTTAAAGATGGAAATCTGGAATTGGTTCTTTGGTTTGACTAGACTTAAAAGCTTTAGCAATTTTTTTGAAGGAGGGATGAATAGAAAGAACACATTTTTAGAGTACTGAAAATACTCTGTATAAAGTATGGTGATGGGTAAATTTCATCATGAACTTGTTCAAATTCAATGAATATACAACACCAAGAGTGAAACTATAATATAAACAATGGCATTTTCCCACTTTTCTGTTCAGGACCACTAAATGCTGAGATGTGGGTGCATATGTAATTAAAGCAATTCAATGTGTTCTAAAGACTGACCTTAAGGTGCAAATGAACATCACTGTTTGTAGGATGAGGAAAGGGAAAATCTCCCAAAAAGACTGAAAAAGAGATTCAAAGGAAGGAGAAAAGCAGAAGAAATGGTACCATCAAATGTCAGGGAAGGGGGTTTTACAAAAAGGTGGCAGTGATCATCACCAAATACTACCAAGTGTAAAATAAAGTAAGAACCATGAAATTTCTTCTAGATTTATCAGATGAAATTTCTTCAATGATCTTGGTTGAGTGGTGGTAGCAGGTTTGATTGAAATCTTACAACAGCTACAACATCTAACTTCTCAATAAGTGTTCTCCTAAATCTGAAACTCAAAGCTTAACCAAATTAGCACCTTGATAGTAACTTAGAAAAATGAACTCTTATTTCAGTAATTTCTCCTTCGATAAAACTATACAATCATCCATTTATTCAAACAATGTTTGAATACTTTTCTATGTACCAAGCTCTGTACTGGCTGGGTACACAATGATGAATAATATAAACAGGGTCTGTTTTCATTCAGTTAGGGTTGGAGTTTTTCAGTAGCAGGTGTTATTTAAAAAATTTAAAGATCCACAAATTTCTAGAATACAGGTTCCTGATTTAAATGTAAATTTAGCTACAGATCACACCTGGCAGTTTTTTGATGAACACAGTATCAGTGAATTTAAAAAATCAACAACTCAACAAAACCCTAGATTAAGAACTTAACTCTTCAATTTATGAGCTGTGTGATTTAGGAAAATATTTAATTTCTTTGAGCCTATATCCAGAGGGTTATAGTGATTGTTGCTGACACAGCTTCAGTGTCAAAAGAAAATTGAGGTTGTATGAAGCAGTCAGCGTGATACAAGAATCCAAGAAGGAACAGGATAGGATGATTACGGATGCTGCTTGGGTGGCTTCTTACAAGGGGTCTTGATTATATTGGGTTGATATCAGACAGAACATCTTGAAATGAAGTAGTTTAAGTTCTCCAATTATGCTATTTTTCAAGATCACTTTCGTCATTCTAAATTCTCTGAATTTCCAAGTGTGAGAAACATCCTGTCAATTTCTAGAAGAAAAAAGTCTGTTGCAATTTTGGTTGGGATTACATTCAATGTATAGATCAATTTGTAGAGATTTGATATTTTAGTATTGAGTCTTCTACATCTTTTCAGTTTTTACTTTCAGTGATTATATAACATATTTACCTGATTTTTGTTTTTTCTATATTTGTTTATTTTTATTCAACCTTTTATGTATTTAAACATTTTAATTATTATATATTGAGGCTGGATAATTCCAATACATAGAGTCTTTTGGGGTCTAAACCTGCTTATTTATATTGACTTAGTTCCTTGGTATTTGGTCATTTTAAATTTGTGAGTTAATATTTTATTGAAGTTAATCCAAGGAAATCATGACTGCCTAAATTGGACTGTATTAGTTTGGAAAGTATTTAAAATAGTTTCTTCTAAAGGCACGGGTTGGTGGCATGTTACTAAATAGGGATTATTTTACACCTATTCCAGTGGCAGTGACCTTTTCTGATGCAGAACTCTCAGGTTCAATCAGCTCTCTTTACAGAGATCAATGCTTAACTGTAATCAGTTTTCTGGACTGCTAATTGCTCGGTTTGGTTTTCCCTATATTCTTTTTCTTGAAAATAGAGATGTGCCTATTAGAGATTTTCCTTTCTTCTTGGGAAAAACAATGTATCAAAATCAGGGTTTACTGAGGGTGTTTATTTCTTTTCATTTTTTGCAATTTTCTAAGATCTATTTCTATGTTAGTAAGAAGGTCCCTTATAGCAGGCAATTTATTGTGAAGATGGAAATGGAGGCATTCTGTTTTTTAAATTATAATTTATTGCTAAATGATCTTAGCTAAAAGTGAAATAAGTCAACAAAAGAAAGATACCAGATGATCTCACTCATAGGTGGAATGTGAATAGACAAAACAAAGAAACAGATGAAACAAAACTTAACTCCTGGACACTTGTAACAAAACTGATGTTACCAACAAAGGGGATGGGAGGGTAGAGAGGAGGGAGAAATGGTGGCAGAACTCTCTGGACAGTGGTGAAGAACACTTGGTGATTTGGTGGAGGGCTGGGTGTGCTGACATATATATGAGGGATGGGGAACCTTTATATGTGAGTTTATTTTAAGGTGTAAAAATAAAAATAATAATAAAGTATCTTAGCTATAAGACCCTAACACATAAAAAGTTTTAATCACGTATCTGCTAAAATGGAAAGAGTTATAGCCATGCTATCTTTAGGGAAACTTACAGGAATCTGTTATGAAAATAATAATATATGATCAGTTACTTGAAGTCAGATCATACATAGGAATAATCTATAACCTCTATAAACCAATCATTAAAAAAATTATCTTGGCTTTGAAAGAAACTGATAAAATAGTGCTTTGGCAGTATTCGTGTTCCATTTAATTTTCCCTTGAAAAAAGAAAAGACAAAATAACTATGAGATTATGAAAGGCAAAATCACCAGTGTTTTTGATTTACTACTTAAAAATTAGTTCATTTAATTAATGTTTCTTTCTTAAAACACCAGCAGATATCTGGTCTCTTTAATTTGACACTATGCTTTGTTCAGAATGTCAATATTAAATCCCCACAAGTGAAACTGTTGCAACAAGAATATAAATACAAATAAATACCAAATTGGTCATAAATAACTCATCAAAATAAGAATACTGCATGCAAGTCTATTTATAACTAAGGACAGCCTCCACTGCACATGCTAGAATGAAGACAGAGTCTAATCTTAAATGCTCATCATTCTAGGTATATTTGAAGGTAGCGAAAACCAGCCATGTCTTTTTGGTGCAGATATATTATTCAAATGAAAAAGAAAAATATTTATAGGCTAAGTACACCCAGTTATTCTATAAGTGACTTACTAATCAGCATAAGTTAAAATTAAGTGTAGAGAAAGCCTTATAACATAGTCCTTTAGTTAATAAATAGCACAGAAAATAATGGAAGAAAGCTCCCTAAAATAGTTTTTGTAGTTTCATCACCTCTTATAGGAAATCATGAATTATCTCAGTTTAGTGTTTCTAGAGACCTTGATGTATTTTATTAATCAAATTCTTTTGTTCTCTATAATAATAATACAGAAGTAACTAACAAGGAATCCATAGACCTGTGGATTTCTTTAGGGAAAATTTATTATATTTTATTCTTCTTTTAAAGGTATTCAATAATTTATTTCCTACAATAAGATAATCTTTTTAAAAATATAAAATGTTATTTTTTATATAATTTAATTATGCTTGTGTATAGGTATATGTATTTTTCAAGCAGAGAAAGGTTTAAATGGAAAATCAAAACTCCCCTAATTCATGTCAGAGATAACCATTGCTAAAGATTTAGTGTAAATGTCCTTTCAAATTTTTACTGATATACATACATACACACATGTAATGTCAAGTAAAAATCAGAATAATATTTGTCTACTATACGTTACTCTCTTTATGCCAACCTAGCAGTAATAAAAGGTATCAGCACATTATTAAAGCTATTAAAGCTCTATTTCTATTTAATAGCTGAACAGTATTCCAAAGAGGAGTTGTATCATAATCAACACCCAAACAGCATACGTTGCTTTCACTTTATATTATTTTAAATTATTATAGCTAGTCTCTTATACTCTAAAGTAAGAAACGTATTTCTAGTAGAGGTAAATCACCTATCTTTGTTTAAACAAACTGAAAAATACTTGTACTGGATTAGATTTTGTTTTTTGGGTTTTTTTGAGAGAGGAGGAAAAAACATTTTATTTCCATTTTTATTGTTCACATTGGTTGTTCTTCCCCCTGGACCCAGGACTCGAACCCAGAGATATGTGGCCTGTGTCCCTCAGAGGCGATTTACTTGATTGTTGCTCTACCAGAGCGCGCCCATGATTATATTTTTGATGGTAGACTGAATTACTACAGGTTTTAAAATAGACTTTCTGAGTATGATATCCTGTGAAATGGGTTTAAAAGGATAAGAATACCTTGCAAAAACTTTAATAGCAGCACCCTAAGACATTAACTGCATTTAAGATTATAAAAAAAAATGAAAGAATAAACATCTTTATACCTAGCTTGAGAAACAGAGTATTACTATACTTTTGAAAATCTTTGTTCACTACCCTTCCTCTGTCTCTGAAGTAGTTTTAGTCAATATTTTATTTCTTCCTGCTTTACTAAAGTATGACTGACAGAACTACATAGTGTACAATGTGATCATTTAATAAGTTGCCTTGCTTTTCTTCATAGTTTTATCACATATATTGTATTCATAAATTAAATATCCCTAAGTAATACATTGAATGCTTTGGATTTCATATGAATGGAACCATATTGTAACAAATGATTTTTGTGCAAAATTATCTTTTTTACCATTTATCTGCATTGTTCCTATATAAATTCTCTTTGCTAAATAGTATCTTAAATAAGAAAAAAACAATTTATTTATCTAATACACTGCTAGTAGCTATGAATTTTTTCCAGTGTTCTGCAATTTCAAATAATGATCCTGTGATTATTTTGTGCATGTATCTAGGGATATGTGGGCAAGAGAGAATCAGTGATCATGTATCAATAATCTAGCTCTAGAAAATGACTAATTTTCTTATTTCTTACATCTTATTAAAATTACTAAAGCAATTGTATCATTTTATACTCTAACCAATGAGTCTACATGTTCCATAATTTTGCCAATACTTGCTATTACCAAATTTTTATTTATTCCAAGAGTGTGAATATAAAAGACAATCTTGTGGTTTTAATTTACATTTCTTCAAGTGACATAGATCATCTTTTTATATACTTGTTATCCAAGTAAGTTTCCTTTTCTCTGAGATTAACTTCCTTGTTCATTTAAAAATTGGATTGTTTGTATTTTTCATATTGAGTTTCAGGAGTCATTATATTATATAATATTTTCATGCTTTGCAAATATCTCTCACTGAAATTTACAATTTACTATCTTTATAGAATTTTTTATGAACGAAAGTTAATTTTAATGTTACATCTATCATTCTTTTAAGATTGTCACTATTGTGACTTGTTCAACAAAATTTTCTCTATCCCAAATCACAATAATAAATCCTCTTTATTCTGTCTGAAAAAATAGTATAGGTTGGCTTTTTATATTTCAGTCTTTTAATTCACATGAAAATAATTTTTATACATGGAGTGAGTTATCTATATTTTTTGTGTAAATACTGTATTATGTGTATATGGTCACCCAAGTGTTCTATCACTATTTATTGTATTTTTCATCTTTTTGCCACTGATCTAAAATGCTAACTTAGTCATAAAAATCATGTTTCCATATATGTATACATCTGTTTATGAACTCTGTATTTTGTTCTATTGGTCAATTTATTATACCAGTGCCACACTGTCTTCATTACTACAATCCTCAGTATTTAATGCCTTAAAGGTTCATCCATGTTACAAATGGCAGGATTTCCTTGGTTTTTTTCATGGCTGAATAATATTCCATTTAAATTTTATAGAACATTTTCTTTTCCTGTTCATATATTGATGGACACTTACACTGTTTCCCTCTCTTGGTTATTGTGTATAATGCTGCAGTGAATATGGGTGTGCGGAAACCTCTTTGATATCCAGTTTTCATTCTTTTGGATATAAACCAGGAGGATTGGTGGATCATATGGTAGATCTATTTAAAAATTTTAAAGGAACCTCCATGCTGTTTTCGTAATAGCCATATCAATTTACATTCCTACCACCTATATCCTTCCTAACACTTGCTATTTCTTATCATTTTGGTAATTGCTATTCTAACAGGAGTGGAGTGGTATCTCACTGTGGGTTTGATTCATATTTCCGTTGCTAATAGTGATGTTGAGCACATTTTTATGTACCTGTTGGCTATTTTTATATCCTCTTTCAAACCTGTCAACTGTTTATAAGTCCTCTAATTTTTGATATCTGATAAAGCCAATTTCCACACTTTGTTGTAATTTTAGAAGTATGTTGGTAAGTCTTTGGTTTTTGCTGCATTGTCTCTATTGATTATTGTGGGGAGAACTGATATCTTTATAGCAGTGAGTCTTCGAATCCATGAACATGGTATATCTTTCCATTTATTAGGCCTTTTTTCATTTATAAATTTTATTATACCTTGGAATTCTCATTTTCCAATCTACCAGAATTCTAGCATTCCACAATAGTGTCTAAAATATTAATATTTAATTACATTTTTATCCTTTGTACAAAAAGTTTGAGAAAGAATTTTTGTATTATCTGTAAAGAATATGATACCAATGTTAGAAAATATCTACCAAGGGAGATTAACAGGAAATTCAGATTATTTCCTTCTCCTAAGTTCTATCTTTATTATTCTGTGAAAAAGTTATTTTTGTAAGGCTATGCATATATTTAGAAGCCAAGTAGAAATTTCATGTGTTTTACATACACAAAGAATGCTTAATAAATACTGAACTAAATAACTCATTCATTTGAATTATCTACCATTTGGCACTCTCTGTCTTAATGTACAACTAAAAACTTACTTGAAAAGTATAGCCATGAGTACAGACATTAAGTAATATGCAACTAAATGTATGAAAAAAATGACTTAATTTTGGAGTGCTAGTAAAACAACCTAATATTTAGGAGAAAACAAAGAAAGATTGAAAACTTAATACTTATGTCCAATAATTAGTGCTTCTGACAGAAATCATATTGCTGTTGACTTTTTGTCCTATTGGTCATGGGAAGCTCAAGAACTTAAGATATACCAGTAATTACCAATATATTTCAATCTCCTGGAAATATAGAAAGTATTCTCATGTAAGAGGAATAATCTGAAGGAACAAACAATTACCTGTAGAGTACAGTTCATCATCCTTATTACGTAGTCAAACTGTTGATGGTCTAATATTGCCCGGTTTTGCTGGACATGTAAACCCAGCTCATTGGTGAGACACTGTCGTGCTGCCTTTCCCTTAAGGGCTCTCAGTGCAGCAGGAAGGGTCTGAGGACAAGACAGACAGAAATGAACAAAAGGTACCATGGGAGATGGAGTGGAAAGCTTTCAAACACCCTGAAATTTCAAGTGAACACTGTATACCATTTGACAGTTATTAGTACAATTAAACTCCTAGAAAAGACTGGATTTTCTACTAAGAAAAAATATAAAATAGATGTATTTATAGTTTGTTTTTTGTAAGGTAACATGAAAAATAAGTAGAATTAGTTTATGTGATAAATTAAAACATTAGTTAGTGGTATACTTACTGTATTATATACAGATAGTTTTATAATGATGCATACCTTTAACCTATGTAATGTCATGATGCACTGTTCCATCAATAAAATTAAAATAAAAATTTCAAAAACATTAATTTCCCTTTAAAAAGTCATCAAAACATTGATCACTGAAATAACTTGTTGTGCCCTACAAAACTTAGATACCTTTTTAAAATAACTGGTCATGTCTCTAGGGCAAGACTAGTAAGGAAAATTAAAATGACAAGAAACACAGGTGGTTTTATATTTTTAAACTAGTCAGCTATTTAACCACTAATCGGTTTCAATATATGACTGGAAAATTCTACAATCTTTTCTCATTTCAATAGCACAATAAAGTCAAAGAACTCAAAGCAATAAATAGAAATTTCTAGGTTTATGTTTTAAAACCCTTTAATTTCATCATCCATGAGAAGGTCTCTTCTAGTTTACCAGTTAGAGTCTCATTAATTACTTTTCATAGAGTAGGTTTATTTAACTTTGAAAACCTAAGGATCACAAGGGAGCAAATAAGAAGTGAAGGTATGATGCTATTATAGGTAGGTACAAGAAACAGGATGTGAAAGAGGAAAACATGTGAAATAGAAGTCTGCAACACTTCAACCACAAGAGAAAATGGGAAACAAAAACCCTCTCAAAACATTAAGAGGCTTGGGGTCATAAGGATATGACCTTTATATTTTACTTTACATATTCCTTAGATTTCAGAACTATGACAAGTCACTGAGAAAGGTTAAATTATGTTCAGCATGTCCACTAAAGGAGGCAAGAAACTATGCCTTAATGAGGCACATTTAAGTTGAAATATCACAGTTCCTAGAATTCATTACTTATTTTGATTAAAATCTTCATAAATAATAATTATAAATAAAATTATATTTTAAATGTTTTTAAGTAATATGTCAGAAGAACTTAATGAGCAATGTTTTCATGTTTGAGGGAAATAAAAACTATCAGTATTTTTTAGATAGCCATATAATCAGGTTTGGGTAATTTTTAAAAATTTAGACACTGTTCATTTAAAATTACCAAAAAAATGAAAGGATACTTTAGACACTTTACAAGGAAAGGATATGGAATTAGAGAAGATGAATAATCTAACTATGGAAATCTGAAAGGGAAATAAATTCTTACTTGGGGAAGATAGTATTTTATTACCTTTTCAGTCTCCAGTGTTTTGTTTTCAAATATGAATGAAATGCAGTTTCTAACAACTTCCAATCTCTGTGCACTGTTGAAAACTGTTGTCACCTTATCCATTATAGAAACTAGTAAAGAAACATAAAGAAAACACAAATAAATTAAATTCTTTTGGCAGTTAAAAGAGCAAAAGGAATATTACTATTTATGATTTATGACTGTTTACATAACCCAGCACTTTGTATTTCATTACACTACTCTGATTACATTTTTAGATTCTGAAGTGTCAGGTTTGTTAATGATTTATTGAAGATAATTTCACAGGATTCCAATGATAGCCTTACTTCATATAAATTAATTCATATCTCACAGTAAAATTATATTAAATAAAAGTGAGCATCTCAACTTTTTTTTTTAAAAGGGAAGGTACAGGCAGGAATGAAGGCAACTATGCAGGTAAGCAGGAAAAGAGAGGAGAAAGAAGCACCTTTATTTTAGTTTTATTTTTAGTTGTTCACAATGGCTGCTTCCCTGGATCTGGGACTCAAGTGCAGAGGTACAAAGCATGCTCCTTTGGAGGTGACTGACCTAACCACTACTTCACCTGGGCACACCTCTTTTTAACTTTAATTGTAAACTAATATGAAATATTGAGGGTTCAAGATCATGACAAAAGCAGCTAATGCACATATGTGACAGGGCTATTAGTAGAAAAATAAGTCACTCTTCATAAAATATTATCAAAGAAATGACAATACCACAAAAAACAGACTCTACAAATTTGAGTAGAGTGGACTTGAAGAAGACTGTCTACAAAGAGAAATATTCATGGCCAAAGAATTGCAACATAAGTTTTGGAAGAGTTACTTTTTAGTCCTGTGAACTTAGTACCTTCTATCTTTACCATAGGTTGAATAATTCTAGTCAATAAGTCTATATGTCAAAATTACTTAAATAAATTTAACTTATTAAAAGATTACTGGAAGGATTTCAGTGAAAGTAGTATTTATAAAAGCATAATTTCACAAAGTACTACAGTATATAATTGTACAAATGAGGTAGCACTGGTAACTTTCTTTTTAAAGGAAATGTGTAGGTAATAAGGCGAGTAGGCAAGTAGGGTAGCAGGTAGGGAGAGAGAGAAGAGAGAAGCATTTAATTTTATTTTTATTTAGTTGTTCATCTTGGTTGCTCTCCCAGCTCTGGGACTCAGTTACCTGAGTCCATGGGATGTATGTGGACTTAGCTCAAGCAGAGACAGTGAACCTAACTGCAACTCCGCCAGGGCATGCCTGAATAATTCTTAAATCAAAAAGAAAGACTCTAACACAGCTGTTCTTGGAATCTAAAGGTATCTCTTCACTGCTCTCCTATACCTAATGAGAAATAAAGACTATCATATCTTATTTATCATAATAACTTTCATTTAATGTATATGAAACCTTATTATATGTCTTCAATCACTTTTAAACTTCTTAAATTCTGAAATAGTGGTAAGCTCACAAAATTTTGTAAAGAAGTACAGAGAAAAAATACGCACTCATCACCTAGCTTCCTCCCAGTAGTGACATCTTATATAACCATAGTGGTTTATCAGAATCAGGAACTCAAAAGGCACAATATAATTAACCAGACAACAGATCTTACTTGGATAATATTCTATGTGACTATGTTTATTATTTCACACAACTTTTGAGTGCTCATTCTTAATTGTGGATCGGTGCTTCTGATAGTTGTAGGTCAGTGATATAAACTGAAATACAAACCTATGTTCAGAATTAAAAATTTCTTAGAATCTCAAAATATTATCACTAATCAAGATCAATATCTTTAAGCTATGTTTATGAACTTTCAGTTCTAAATTCTTTTCAGCAATTTTCTTTAGGATAAGCCATTAACGATCCACATTTTCTTATAATAAATATATTTACTATTGGGAATCATTATTTTCCCTTGGAGACTATAACTTAATTCACTCCCTAAAAAACATTCTTCACTTGGAGCTAAAGATATGTCTAAGTATCTTTGTGACATTTTAATACTAGTTTCCTAATAGTTGATGACGATTTGACTTTCTATCTAAAGCTCTGGCTTTCAAATGCCACTTATAGTCAATCATCATTACTCTGGCATCTCTGGGGAAAGGCAAAAAAATAATTAACTTCTCAAAATATGAATGTCTCTTAAGATGACAAAGCAATTCTACACTCATTAAATGGGTATCATGCACAATGGAACATTTATGCCTTTTAATTTTAGTACAGGGAAATCCCATTTCTGATCATCCCAAATGAACCAGAAAGTTGGACAGAGGCTGCAGCAATCACACATTTGCATTCATCATTTTTAATTTATTTTGGTTTTATAGGAAGAGGATACCAGGGCTAAATACTGAGTCATGTGTACCTCTCACTGATGACAGTGTGACTCTCATATTATCTAAAGAAAGAATTTGATGTGGATTGAAAATGAAGGTAAAGATATTATACAAAGTTAATATTGAAACAATTACGGCTACAGCTCAAGAAATAAAATTGTAAAAAACTTCTAACCTGTTCATGCAGGCATTTAAAGAAAGCATCCAACTAGATGAATATTAAAATTACAGACTAACTTCCTCAAAAAAACCCCCCAAAACAACTATATACACGAACATGTCTACCTTCTCCATTCACTACTCTTTATGTACAGTCAAGACTTAAGAAAGATGTTAGTTCCCAGGAAAATAACAGCAAATTTCTAAATAAGTAATAAACAGTATTACTACATAAATGATATAAATAAGATAGTTACCCATTAAAATAAAACTACATTCACTAAAGCTATATTTGCAGTGGAATAGCTTGTAGCAAACTAAATTCCTATCAGCAATAATTACAAAAGTCAGGTAAAATGAAAAAATGATTTATATGTATCAGAGAATTACAGAAGCACGAGAATTAGAGGACCCCAAACTCCAGAGAAAGGAAAAGACGGAGCCGTGAATAGGAAACTGGCTAATATGGAATATAGACATGAGGCTAAGAATTCAACCAAGCTAACAGATGAAAGTAGATCTGTACTCCGTGCCTAGGTAAACCTTTAAAAATCAGTAAACAATGTATAAGTAACAAGCTAATTGAGACAAATTTTGGAAAAAAAGGGAAGAAAGCAGGAGAAAATATAAAACAGCAAGATCAAATAGCTAAAACAATCCAGTAAATTACATAAAAGTTATATTTCAATATATGACCTAAATACAAGTCTTGTGCTAAGATAGCCAGACTGGTTAAAAATCTCATCACATGCTGCTTATAAGAGGCATACATTAAATATAAGTACCAAAAGTTTGAAAACAAAAGGATAAAAAAGATAAACCACACGAATATTAACCAAAGAATAGACGGTATAATTATATAAAGATCAAAGTATACTTCAACATAAGAAGCATTACTAGAGACCAAGCTGTGGTATATATACTCAATGGAGATCCATGCAGCCACTGAAAAATGAAGTTGTACCTTTTGTAGCAATTGGAATGGAACTGGAAGGCTTCATGTTAAGTGACATAAGTCAGAAAGAAAAGGAAAAATACAGGATGGTTTCCCTCATATATGGAATATAACAAACTGAATAAACAGATAAATGCAGGAAAAAATTCACAGGACACAACATGATGATGGTTGCCAGAGGAGGTGAAAGCCGGGAGGGCAGGAAAGAAGAGAAAAGATGGTGGCAAAGGACACTGGAACTCTGGTGGAAGGTGTGGTGTGAAACATAGACCAAGATACAATGTCAATATTAAAAAAATGAATGTAGCACTGTGAACAAAAGAGAATATTAATAATTAAAAATAAAATTAAATAAAGAGTACTATTTCATAATGAAAGAATTAATCGCTAAAATATTTTTAAATATATTTGCAGCCAATAAATCAACTTCAAAAATGTATAAATAAAAAAGGGATAAAACTAAAATTAGAAATAGGCAATTGCACTATTATCAGAATTTAACATATTTCCCTCAATACTTAAATAGAAAACAGATAAACATCAGTAAGAAATACAACCCACACAAAGGGAAAAATATTTGCAGATAATTTATCTATCTAGTAAAGGACTTATATACATAATATATAGAGAACTCTTATAATTCAATAAAAAGACCAATAGCTCAATTTAAAGTTGAACAAAGAATCTGGTCTGTTTTGAAAAACAGCCTGGCACTTCCTTAAAACAGGAAACGTAAGACTTCCCATATAATCCAGCAATTCCACATCTAGGTATACACCTGAGAGAACTGAAAACATACGCCCATACAAAAACATACACACGAATAGCAGCATAGTAGCTCAAAAGTAGAAACAACTGGCACGCCCTGGTGGAGTAGTGGTTAGGTCAATCACCTCTGAAGTATGCAGGCCACATAATCCTGGGTTCGAGTCCCAGCCTGGGGAAATACCAGTGTGAAAAACTGAATAGAAATAAAACAAAGTGCTTCTTCCTCCTCTCTCTTTCTGTTTACCTGCCTACTTGCCTTCATTCCTGCTTGAATCTTTCCTTTAAAAACAAACAAACAAACAAAAAACAAGTAGAAACAACTCAAATATCTACCAATTGGTGCATAGTTAACAAAATGTGATATATATCTATATAATGGAGTATTATTAATCCATAAAAGGCAATGAAGCACAGTTCTGTATATTTACATGAATAAATGTTAAAACTGTTATCTACATATAAGAAGCTAGCAACAAAAGATCACATATTACATTATTCCATAAAAAAAATGTCCAGAATAGATACATTTATAAAGCCAGAGAGATACATTTATAAAGTCCTTTCCTCAAAGCTGGGGAAGGAGTGGTTTGGGGGGATATTTGGAAGTGGCTTCTAATAGGTATGGGTATTTCTATTTGAGATAATGAAATGTTACGAACTGGCTGCACAACTTTGAAAACATTAAAAACCACTGACTTGTATACTTTAAATGGGTGTATTATAGGGTATGTGAATTACATCTCAACATAGCTGTTTTTAAAAAAGCAAAAATTCTATATTGGTAGCACTAAGTTAATGGTTACTTTGGAGAGCAGCAGTGAATGAACAGTGTTTCTGGGTGCTGATAAAGCAGATTCTGGTGGTTACATAAGTTTGGTTTCCCTTTGTGAAAATTCATCAAGTTATGCCTTTTTGGTTTTGTGTCTTAACATCTTGATAAAAAGCTTACTTTGAAAAAAAACAAATATACAAATACATACCAACAGGTGGACCTGCTGGCACAACACATTTCTTTTCTACTCGTGAAGCAGGAGGTGCATTCTGATTCTTAGCAAGATTTTCCTGTATTAATTCCTGTACCCGGGTTTCATTAATCTTTGGGAAAGGAAGAATATGAACTCGCAAGTGGGATCCTTCTGTTGGGCGTGGAACTTTCTGGAAAGCCATATGAGGATTTGGATTCTCCTGCAACATCAAATATAGGTAAAATTATTCAAAAATTAAAGTAACAATGACAGACTGTTAGAAAGGGAGTGGGAGCTCAAAGGGAAACAAACTGAAATCAGATGAATGACTGCACATACACTGAGACATATGCCATAAAATATAGAGTATCAGAATCTTACTTCTTACATGATCTATTAGCAGCATTTGATACAACTAATCACTATTCTGGCTCTTTCATGAATGCTTTCTCGACTTGGTTTCAAGCCTTCTTGCTTTACCTTTGTCTATTCTTCATCTCCTTAATCTCTTAACTATGTGAATACCCCAAGGCTCAGATCTTGGCCCCCTTTTCTATGTGGTCTTACTTCTTTGGTGATCACTTCCAATCTCATAACTTTAACTATAAGAACACCAATGATTCACAGACTTTTATCTTCAACTGAGATGGCATTAATGGCAGTACTTCCACTGTTTACATAAAATATTTCCATTTGGATTTAAATTAACATCTTAAGTATATGTCTAAAATGGAGCATTTAATCTCCTCCAAAACTGCTTTCTAAAGTCTTTCCTACTTATTTTTCCAATGGCTCAGATGAAGTCTCTAAAATGCCATTTTCACACTCAATCATCCATTCTTATGCAAAGTTCAATATTACCCTATACATTCTCTAACTAGTTAAAGTGGCCAGCTGTCATTTACTAGAGCTGCTTCCCATAATTCTTTTTTGTTATTTGGCCCAGATCCAGAAAAAAAAAAAGGTTGAGCCATCACAGATGATATAGACAGTATATCTCAAGAATAAAATAGAAATAATATTGTAAGCGTCAATTATCCTGGGTTCTAGTTTTTGCTCTACTCAT
Source organism: Solenodon paradoxus (assembly GCA_004363575.1). Taxonomy (NCBI): domain Eukaryota; kingdom Metazoa; phylum Chordata; class Mammalia; order Eulipotyphla; family Solenodontidae; genus Solenodon; species Solenodon paradoxus. Next base: position 202,119 of record RJWH01000933.1, read on the forward strand.
TATGTGATGTTGGATAAACAATTTTGCTAAAGTATAAACTTAGGTTAGGCTTCTAAAATTCCTGAGTAGGTAAAATCAGTTATAAAACATGGCCTTGCCAAAGCAGTCTCATATACACTTTGTATTTTTCCCCTTTATTACCAGGAAAAGCAGGGAAAAAATAAATTCTATGCCAAGTTTTCGTGATCACCACTTTCTAAACTAAAGGTTGAAAAAAGCTGCTCTAAAAGTATGCATACATTAACACCAACAATACTGGTATGTAGTTTTTGAAAATGACCTTTTCAAAAAGTAGTATTTTTAATCTTCTCTGTTCTTTAGGTACAACCTTTACTATATCTTGTCTTCTCAAAAATTATAAATATAAATTTGTAAAACATGTTAGGCAGATTTTTTCAAGTGGGGGCAGTAATTCATGTGAATTTTGAGATCTGCGACAAAATCATATAGACACATTCTTCCCTGTTTCTGTTTTTAATTATATTTCCTCTATAATAAAAGCAAAACTTCAAGAATATTTTCATGCTGTAAATACATATAGCATAAAAATATACAACATAGGAAAATAAAAGTAAAAAATTAATCTTCTTAGTGAGGGTCTTTTCTCCTATATTTTATCTCTCTTACTATATATATTTTTCTATCTTATTTCAAAACTTACTGTTTAAAAAAATAAGGATATATATGCATATATGTATATATATATGCATATATATTGCTTACAGTCAAAATCCTGTAATGTGACAAGTTCATCCTAAATTTTATAAGGAAAATCTATTTATGAGAAAATAGAGCAATTTCTGAAGTGAGAAAGTCAAAACTCCTAATATCAGAAGTTATATAAACCTTTAACAATCTCATATAACAACTGATATTAGTAAAGGGTTAAAAGGGCTAATGGGCTAGACAATTCAGAAACAGGACTATGTATGAAAATACTATTGAGACAAGTAGTATGACCACCCAGAGGTAATGGTTAGATAATTCAATAAGAAAGGCACTATTACAAAATATTTTCAGTTCATTTTTTCTAGAGTCAGATCACATATGTCAAATCCAAATTCAAAGTTGAGGGTAGCTGTAGCTGTATAGATATTCTATATCAAAATCAACATTATAGTTTAAGTTACTAAATTATAATGTATTGAAACAACCCTGGCACCTCAAAATCTAGTATTTGGCTTTCAGGCTGCTATGTCCGTGCACTGCTGCCCCCTAATGGGAAGCATGGTAAATACAAAAGACTATACTGGATACCTTACATCCAATTTGGTCACATAACGACTTTTGCAGAAATTAGGGCAAGTTTTAAGGCCCTGCATATTCTTAGAAACATGTGCTCTTTCTTTTACCTCCAAATTCATTTGGATTAGCCCCTTTTAACTTGCTTTTAGTTCTATAAAAGCCATAGACCAATTTTGTTGTTGCATCTCGAAAATCTCACTATTTTCCAACAAAAGAAAGTAGCAGCCTAATTTTCATCCCTGATTGCAGAGAAATGAAAATATAAAGTAACAATGAAACACTTCTGAAGAACATGGTAACAATTTTGCTCAAGGAAACCAAGATGAACAGTTCAGAAATTTGGCAAAATAATTTAAGAGGGAATTTAGAAGCTGGATAATGATTTATAGAAAGTAATCCTGCTTTGATAGCATACTACAGTAATGAGAAGTACAATGATTTTCTCAGACTTGGAAAAATTACATACAACATCTAGTACAGAAATATGCATTTTTCTTTTTTTTTTTGCACGCTAAGTAAGAATGCCTTGGGCTTACAGAAAATAAGGTTCAGAAAACATTTCAAATAAAAACAAAGTAAAGCAAAACAAAATAAAAATCTCCAAAACTCGACGAGGCAATAGCCACAATGAGGAAAAAAAATTTCTTCCACATATTGGTCTCAGCAGTGAATGACAAATCAATGTGACCTTATTAGAGGTTATCAAGTTTCCCATTGACAAAACATACTTAGATTTGCTTGGCTATGAGCCAAGAGTAGCTAAATGAAACATTCTTAATTTTCCACCCACAAGACTTTCAATGATCATATAATCAAACTGATATCTCAAATTTAATGCAACTAAAATTTGGTGTATGACTTTAATATCTAATGCTTGTTACCCTAATCCACAGTTTCTAAACCTCTACACTAGTGACTAGTGGAATTCGATCTTTATTAGGTAGTGAGGGGGGGCAACTGGTGGAGTATCTTATATATTGTGAGATGTTCAGAAGTATTCCTGCTTCTACCTACTAGATGCTAGTAGCATACCCTTCTCTACTTGCGACAACCAAAAATGTCTTTAGACATTGTTAAATTTCTGGCGGTGGAGAGGCTGTCCCTTTTGAGAATTCCATGACTCCATATGGAAGCTTCATATTCTAAGACAAGTATTCTTTTCACAAGTACTAAGGGAGCATATACTAACTAGTTATAAGGAACCTATATACTAACTCATCTGCAGAAAATGCAAATCAAAACCATAATAAGACTCCAACACATATCTATTAGAATTATTAAAACAAAACAAAAAAGACCCAAAAACTGAAGATACTAAGCACTGATAAAGATACAGAGCAAATGGAACGCTCCTCTATTGCTGATGCGAAGACAAAATGGTAGACGGGAAACAGTCTGGTAGTTTCTTATAAATATTTTATTACCATATATCCTAGCATCCTACTCCTAAATATTTACTCAGGACAATGAAATTTTATGTTCATACAAAACCTGCGCAAATGTTCTTGGTACGTAATACAATGAAATACTACTCAACAATAAAAAGGAATAACTGACAGATGAATTTGAAATGCATTTTACTAAGTGAAAGAAACCAAACTTGCAAAACTACAAAATGACATTAATGAAGGCAAAACCTACAGAGACAAAAAACAGATCTGTTCCCAAGAGTCTGAGGTAAAGGGAGAATGTTACTGTAAGGGGACATTAAGGAACTTTTTGGGGTGATAAAAATGTTCCAAGTCCCTATTTGTAGTGGTGATGATGATTACACAGCTTCATTATTCTGTCAAAGCTCAGAGGATTATAGATAAAACGGTAAACTTTACTGTATTTTAATACCATCTGTAGTACACAGAAACATGATTTAAAAAAACAAATCAGAGAGGATGGGCAATTTTATTTTTATCCTTTGGTTAGAACCCTCATTTCATCATCATAATCTAAGCAAGTTGTTTATGTTTTGATTTTTTAAAAAGTATTTTATTGATTTGTCCATCAAAAGATAATAACAATATTTGACTTCCTTTCTATAACAACAAATACTCCCTTTATACACAGTTCAAACAGAGCACAAATAGCATCTGTGTATATGAAATGTGACAGGCTGTAAAATTAACTTTCTGCAGAAACGTAAGGGCGTAGATTTTGTGTGATTTAAAATAGCTACTCCTGTGTTTAGACTTTGTTCTCTCATCAGAATTTTAAAATACCTTTGTTTTAATGCTGGGCAATGATATATCCATAAAGCACAAACAGAAATCTCATATTTTATAAGAAAATCCTTTCGCTTTTAAGAAAACTGTCATACAAATTACAGTCCAGCAAATACTGGCTGTGTTAATGAAGTGACTCTTTAGAAGTCACTTTGGGAAGCACCAAAGGAAGGGCTGATTCCTAGGGAAATGAACAGTAATAGATAGAATTCCATTCCCACCCCCAGCGCTCCATGGAGAAGAGAGAGGCTGAGAGTTGAGTTCAATTGCCAATGGCCAAGGACCTAAGCAATCATGCCTATGTAATTAAAGCCTCCATAAAACCTCGAGAGGGCTTTGGAGAGATTCCTGACTGGTGAACATGAAAGGTTTGGGGAGAATAGCATACCTGGAGAGGGCGTGAAAGCTCACCTTTCCCCCATATGTTGTTCTCAGTGTATCTTCCATCTGCCTGTTCCTGAGTAATATGCTTTGTAATAAATCAGTAACTCAGTGAGAAAGGGGTTTACTGAGTTCTGTGAGGTACTCTAGCAAATTTCTGGAACCTGAAAAAGGTAACTTGGGAACCTCTGATTCATAACCAGTCAGTCAGAAACACAAGGACTTCAACTGTCACCAGGCTGTGGGAGCCCTTCAACCTGGAGTGGTTAGTTAGATGAGTAAGTAACACTCTGGCCTTCCAACTGCTGTCTGAAGTGGGAGACCGTGCCCTTAAACTGTGGAATCTGACACTATCTCGAGGCGGATAGTCTCAGAATTAAGTTGAATTATTGGACATACTGCTGATGTCTGAAAATTGCTTGTTGATATGGGGAAGCCTTCACACATTTTGGTTGGAAATTGAGCTGCAGGACAATAGTTAAGTAGCTAAATGTGCTATCATGCAGACATTAAAGATTCTAAAAATCAAAGTGGGCAGACAAGATATTGTTGACTAGGCATACAAAGAAAAGCTGCCTAACTGTACAGCCAATAATCTTCATGGTACATACCTTACCAACACTTGCACAATTTGTTTCCATAGATTTATTACTTCCCTTCTCCTTCACTTAACCTTCCGATTCCTTAACTCCATCAAAGCCAACCAATATTTTTCCTAATTATTTAGGAAGCTCCAGGAAGTTAAAGGAGAAGCCAAACCCAATTACAATTCGTCTTACATCTATTTACATTCCTACAATTAATTTCTATCATTAAAAAGCAATACAAAGGAAGGGTGAAGAGCAATGAGAAAATTAAGGTTCATTTCTGAGGTATTTCAAGTAAAGTGAAGGAGAGGGGCTAGATACACATAGCAGATTTCAGTGCAATAAAGTATTTACAAACATCTGAATGGAATCACTAGGTCTCAATTCTAATCCCAAAATAAGGAAACGGTCAAATTATATGATTAGTTCTTGCTTACTAAAAGGGAATTGTAGAAATGTGATTTTTAAACAAAAATATCCATTTAAAAATAGAACCATCTGGATTATTTTCCTTGCATTGATACCATCCTTCCTCCCTCTACTCAACTTCCTGCATGATCCAAGAAAGTAACTTTACCACAGGCTCAGTTAGTGCCTTAGAACTAGAATGAATGTCAGAAAGTCTGACGATAATTCATGGATATACATGATATTGGTCATGTATGTATACCTTTGTTTCACAGATATAAGGGGATAAGAACAAATATAAAGTCGGCTATTGGACACACTTTTTTCAACTGGAGTTGAGACAGCCTAATAGAGTAAAAGAACGTAAGCTTAAGAACTGAATAGAAGGAAGAAAATTCCTAAATTTAAAATCTGGATTCAGTCACTAATAGCCATATGTATGACTCTGAGTCAATTTCCCCAGTAAAATAAAATGGGGATAATTACACCTATCTTACACTGTTGTTGTAAGGATTAGAGATGATGTTTGTAAAGTGCTTAATCCCGTGCTTCTGTGTTGTGCTAAATGCTCAATAATTATTATTATTACAATTGGTCAGTAAAAATTTCACATGTGAGCATGTCTATATGGCCATTATAGAACAAAACCCAGCATACAACATGAGTTTTTCTTTTGACCAATTTCTTTTTTTTTCTTTTTCTTTCTTAACATTCTACTTCAGTAGATTAGGCACAGTTATCTGTGGAGTTTAGGGTATCAGCAAATGAGAAACAATGTAAAATAATTTCATGAAATAAAGTTCATAAATAATTGAAAAACACGAAACAAAAACACTGGAGTTAGTTCTCAGATTTTAAATGGATGTGTCAAAGCACAAATGATCCCGTTACAAAAAGGATTCATATAATTAGCAGAGATGCTAACATGTTTTTATTTCATAAGTTAAACAATACCTATATTTCCATTTGTTTGTTTAAAGGAAAGATGCATCAGGATTGAAGGCAAGTAGGCAGGGAGGCAGGAAGAGAGAAGAGGAAGAAGCATTTTATTTATTTCCATTTGGATGGTTCACACTGGTTGTTTCCCCTCCAACCCTGGACTTGAACCCAGGGGTATGTGGCCTGTGCTCCTTGGAGGCAACTGCCTTAACTGCTACTCCACAAGGGCATGTCTTAACAATATTTTCTTTAAAAATACATTCCTTAACTTTCTTTTAGAATAACATACTCCCTTCTCTTATTCCCCCCCGCCCTTTTTTTTTTAGTAAAAGGATTCAATTCTGACAAACTTAAAAAGCAGGAGGAATGACTAGCCAAAATCTACTTTTCCCTATGCATGTAATTTCTCTGTCATCTTAAGTTCTCTTCTTTCCTGGTATCCAAATGATTATTTCATGTTTTACCACATACCAAACTTACTGCATTTTTCTATACAGGGAATATTTTCATTCTTTCTTCTTTAATTAAAAAAGTTCAAGGACAGGTAGAGACAGGCAGGAAGAGACAGGAGGTAGAAATACTTTTATTTAGTTTTCATCTTTGTTGTTCCCCCTGGTCCTGGGATATTCAGTTTTGGGATATACATGGACTACACTAGGCCAGAGACTGTGGACCAAACCGTTATTCCACCATGGCAAGCCTAGTTTCACTCTTGAGTTTATGTAGTCATTTGACAATTTGCTTTCTTTTAGGATTTTCACTCCCTGTCTATTCAAAACAATACAATTCAAATGATTTTCCTGATTTGAGTTGATAATTACTGCACCAAGCTAAGGTGAGTACATTGGTCAGCTATTTCTGAGGCAGTTTTGCTCCTAATGAATTTAATATTTTTATCTTAAAAATGTTCAATATATTCTTTAGAAGACAAAGAACTAAAATAAAATCCAATCAGGGCTAGTGACAAACTGGAAAATTGTGAGTAAGATGCTTTTATAGTATATACAGTGATTAACAAGAAAGTCACTTTGAATAATGAGGTCTATTTTGATGTACAGTACCAACTGTAGTATCTTCTAACTTAGGATCCCAAAGGTTTTATGTTAGAGCAAAAAGATTATCACTCAGTTTTATCTAACTTCACTAATACTTTAAAAATGTTTAAATAAATTTACTTACTTACATTTTTGAATAGTTGCTCAGCAAGTTCTCTGACATGCTTTATCATCTTCAATGAGTTATTTTCTTCAATTTTAATTCGCTCTACTTCAAAAGCTACCAACTTGAAAAAAGAATCAAATGGGAAAACATCAACTCCAAAATACACTAAATTAGAAAACTGTGTGATAATATCATACAATTTGTAAATCAAGAAGCATCTAAGAATATATACATTATTTTAAAAAAACTGTATTTCTATTGGGTTTCACTTCTCTTTTAGAGTTACAGTAACAATCAAGTCCTTGGAAGGTCTAGTGATCTTTTGCTGATGATTTAGAGCCCTATTTCTTCTTGAGAAAAGTCATTTCTAGAACACAAAGAAACCCTCTCATTCTCCAAAACCCTCTCATTCTCCAAGCCTCACTCAGAGAATTTTCTCACTTGGAGAATTTCAGACTGTTAGAAAGTCTCCAGCATTCTAATAACTCACAAAACGTGAACCAAATGTTCAGTCAGGTTGCTCTGCCTCTAGCCCTAGCTCTATATAATTTAGAGTCACTCATGAGCTTCAGCTTCTTCATCTCTAAAACAAGATGGAAGACCAAGATTTTCTAGTTCTCAAATTACATAAACTCTAGTCCATTTCCTTACTAATTAATTTACTGGGAGAATTGTGTGAGTATGCACACTTGGTGTGAAAAAAAGAATACCAACAGGAAAGAAGAAACATCTTGTTTTATTTTTATATTATTTTATTAATTCATTTAATTTACTTATCTATTTTATATTATTTTATTTTATTCAGTAGTTTATCTTTGTTGTTTCCCCACTCCAAGATGTAAACCTGGCTTTTGGGATGTATGTGGACTATACTCAGCGGAAGGTGGTGAACCCAACTGCTATTCTACCAGGGTGCACCAATGGGTGATTTTTAAAGGGCATATAATATAGGAAGGACTATTATTTCTAGAAAATGATAAGATTCACTGGAGAAGACAGACATCATATGAAACTATAACTTTGCCTATTCTAGGTCAGGACTCAGAAAGACTGTTAAACAAAGGCAAACATTTCCTTTCTTCAGAAAGGTCTATTTGACGGGAGTGTGGGGACAAGACAATACACAATGCAAGATGCCTCTCAAAGCTCCATAAGCATTCCATATGGCAGGTTGTACTAGGCTAAATGAAAACAAGGATTTCTTCCCTAGGAGAAAATGCTATTTTCCTACAGAAGCATATCCCCAGGCAAACCCATTAAACAGTCAAAGAGGTTAGAAAGAGAAATTACTCAGGTTGGTTTCTCATTTCTTCTAGGATGCTGAATGAAGGATACACGTGAAAATGTGGCTCTGAAATAACAAAATTATTAAGATACCAATGATCAGCCCTGTAGGCAAAATACAGAACTAGATAAACACTAAGACCTAAATAGAAATCTTTGACAGATTCCTTATTGTTTCCAGTGTAGAGAAGACAAAGATATAGCTAGCTAGTTAGCTAGCTAGATGAACGGATAGGTAGGTATGTACACATAGACATACAAGAAGGTAAGTTGCCATATAAACTTAGAATATATAAAGCTTAATATAGACTTAGTGGCTCTCAGGGTTATCTACTCTTGAAAAGCTTGGAGGAGCTGATGAGATATAAAAAGTATGGGAGAAGTAAGAGTAAGATGGTGGACTAGCAAGTTCTTAAATTCATCTCCTCCCCACAGACAAAACCAAACCAAATACTTACAGGAGCAGCTGCCTTTGACAAAGAACTGAGGTTGGAAAATCAGTGCTTACACAAGGAAAGGTAATACAAACCACTGGAAAGAGAAGGAAGGCTGAGACACAGTTTCGCTAGTAAAGATAGGATTTGGGTAACACCTTTCCCAAGGATGGGAGAAGCACTGCAGAGATGGAGTCTCTCCCTGGGGATTTTAGGTCTCATCTCCAAATTGGTGCTTCAGCACTTAGAAACTCTACTGGAGAGGCAAGTACCCACATTCAGGTGTGGAAAACACATGGTTTTTCCTTTGCAGAACAAGAGGATTCAGGGAAGTAGAAATTCTAGGACTAAACAAAAAAGGGGCACTTGATGAAGTTTGCATAGACATAACTGAAAGTTCTGCATTCACTGAACCTAAAACAGCAGAAGGAACAAAACAATCTCCCTGTGAATTAAGATGGGCCGGAGTACCTTATCTGATTTCTTTTCCATCTGTTTTGGTACCAGCACGGGAGTACACCATACTGGTTGAAGTTCACTGGGGAACCAAGGTCAGAGGGAGAAACACTGTATGCCTCTGCCACCTGTGGCTCTTGTGTCTTATAACTGCCAGGGCCAGCCTGCAGCCCGAGCCCACAAGACCCCACCCAGAACTTGGCAGCTGGAGTTCTCACTTCTGAGGAAGGCTTGACCTGTAGTACTTGCTGGGAGCAGAACTTGCTGGGTTGCAGCTTCCATTCACTCAGGAAGTACTTTTCTATAACCAGATCCTGCAGTCCTTCCCCCAAATGTTCTGCTCTTGCTAGCACGTCTGGTAAACACTTAGTTTGCAGATGTTACTGAATTCAGAGCCATGCCAGTCTGTGACTACCACGAAAGCTCTGGCTACAGAACTTGCCTTAAGCTGCCTATAGTCACAGATTGCTTCAACAGTTCAAGCAGCAACAGCCCCCAAGGAGACCTGATCCTTTAGTACTTGCCAGTAGCAACCTCCTTACTTCCCACAGTTCTGGCTTCTAAGCTAGAGGTTAGATTTTCAGGTCTCTACATCATGCTGTATCTTCAGCACCAGTCACCTAGACTGGTGCAAAGTTTCTGGCTATATAGTAACAGAAAGCCCAGCATCACTGGCCAATACCCTAGATCTGTATACTGCAATCTTCAATC